>JASCZW010008372.1:0-51667 GCA_034211315.2 Aedes japonicus | reverse complement strand
CTCCCACAATGCCATTTCGGAAAAAAGGCCATGAAGTGGTATGCTGCTAACAACGTTCAAGTGGTGCCCAAGGACAAGAACCCTCGCAACACGCCAGAGCTCCGTCCAATCGAACAATATTGGGCCATCGTCAAGCGGAACCTAAAGAACACTCAAAAAGCTGTTGTGAGCGGGAAACAGTTCAAGGCAAACTGGTGTTTTGCGGTGAATAAAGTAGACAAGGAGACTGTACAAAATCTTAAGGCAGGTGTTAAACAAAAGACCCGGCAATTTGCATTCGGTAAAAAGGAAGCTTAGCTGAATATTGCTCCTGTGTTCTGTATTTACTAAACATAAAAACGAAAAAGAATTTGATTTATTAATAAAATTTTGATCGTCTCACCCCCATTACTGTTTGACCAAATTTTGACCGGAACATCCTTTATAAGGATTTTCGCTCATCACCAAGACGCCCAAAAAGTGGACAGCACTATTTGCTAGAATGACTACCATCCTCCATTCTAGCAAAAAAATTTGTCCACTCTTTGGGCTATATGGGCGAAACTTTTTCTTCTACGATTGGCACATTGTTTTACATTGCCCCTTGGTTCCAAGTGTACCTTACACCTTGCGCCTTTCAGTACATTCTTCCGATTTTCTGTACAAGAATCTTTGTTTTTGTTTTGATTCTCTTTGTTAATTTGACAGAGCTGCTTTGCGCATCAGCTGTGAACGGTTGTGTCGATTTTTTGTTGTGGACTATTTTATTATCAGGCATAGCGCATTATCTATTGTTCAGTGGCGCGATTGTTCGAGTGAGCGAAAAAATAGAACAATAAAGTTGCGGTCAGGTGATATATGTTAGTTGCTGTGGATGTAGATCGTGATTGATTTTGTGATTGGTTTTGCGTTCTATTGGTTCTATTGGTTCACCATAGTCGCCGAATTACCGTATCAAAGATTTTTTTGTTTTCACAATGAAAATAGTGAGATATGATTGCGATGGTACTGTGATCGAATGGTTTGTGTCATTATTAATTAGCTAGTTAATTACGACCGATATTATTAGTTCACCGTCGTATCACCTCGATGTGAGTTTTGTTATCGGGCATTGCGCGTTATCTATTGTTTCGGTCATTTATTGTTCGGTGGCGTGACTGCGTGTTTGATGCATTTTTGCGAACTGCCTTTACTATCGGGCATAGCTCGGTATCTATTTTTTCGAAGAAGTTGTGTGCGCTCTCGATCTAAACGGAGTCGCATGGTACAAAAAAGTGTTCGTTCTGTTGTTTGCGGAAAAGTTTTGATTATATAGAACGGTTCCAGTAAGAAACTGAGCAGATGCTTGTGGAGTAGGGTACAGGCAACTCGTGAGGAAGGAAGTTCTCTGAAGGACATGGAGCAAGACAGGAAATTGTTACCGATTGTATCTTTATAAATAAAAAATATTTTTAATAGATTTCGTCGACCATCAGTTTAATTGGTTGAATCAGCTGTGTCGACACTTCGTTCCGCAATATTTTGTTATCGGGCGTAGCGTTTTGTCTATTGTTTCGGTTGCTTATTGTTCGTTGCGCGAGTGATCGAGTGAGCATGAAAAGTCGTGGTTCGCCGATTAAGATGGGTCGGTGGGGAGTTCATAATTAATTGTGATCTAAATTATTCGTTCGCCATGCTCGTCAAGCCACCCTATCTTGGAACAAATTAACCATTGTCCCATTTTTTTAGTGACTACAGTGGCATCCGTACTGTTGGTTTCAACTGGTCAAAATCGACATTTCAGCATTATTAAAAATCACTTTGTTTTCCCAATCAAAACCACAATCACACTTTGTGAGTGGCCCCAATAGCATCTTTACTGTTGATTCAAATCGGTTCAAATCAGATATCGGTACTAATTTTTAAATATTTCACTTGACAGCTTATCGTTAACCGAAATGAACCCTGCTGCCTACCAATCCTGTTATACAAAATCCTGGTGATTTTTCGTGGAAGTGCAGTGGATTCCGTGGCTTCCAATATTGCGAGTATTACGTCAACATATTCCTACCCTTTTCTTACTTTACCTGCATTTGACGGCTCGGCGCCGGTATTGCCTTAGTTCGGGATCACCAGTTTTTACACATTGTTGGTTCTCTGTGTAAAATCAGCTGATCTGGCAATAACGGAGTTGCAACCTCGGGCTGTCAATCATGCTCATGCTCATGCTCATGCTCATGCTCATCCTTTTTGTTAATTTGACAGAAGTTATGGAAGTGCTACTTATGTTAAGGCTTGTGACGGAGCTTGGGACCGATGTGCTGGTTCATCCTTAGCCAAAAACTACATTCATTTTGGCCCTGCTAACACTACAGTGACACATGACAGTCTGTAAGTCAGTTTGTGTATGTAACCCAAAATGGTTATTCCTTAATTTTTGTTGAAATAATCTGTTAAGAAAATTTTATAGAATTTTCCGATGTTTGTATTGAAAATTCTCAGAGCTTCCTTGAGATATTTCTTCTTGCGTTTCTATAGGTAATCTTCAGGAAATTGTGGGAAACCCTCCAACGATTCTTGCTGGAGATTTAGCTGGGATCTCATCGGCAGCCTGTCAAAACATTCTTGTGATGATTTTTTTGAGGAATCTTTGAACTTGTGAAGTTTTGTGATTCTAAAGGAATCTCTAGAGGAAACACCTGAAAGGACTACACAAAAACCATGAGATCATTTCTGAAGTAACATTCGGAGAATATTCCATAATCTCATATAATTAATTCTTAATTTTTAGATTATGCAAGGGTTTAGGAGAATTATTTTCGAATTTTGTGTAAGATATCTGCAGGAATTCTTACTTATAGTTCTTGAAAAAATACTTCTATAATTTCTTCAAGTATTACGCTGGAAAAGTGTTTGTCTCAATGTGCCTTAAAAGAATTTCCTTCGGCAGAATTTCATACAGAGATTTCTGCAAAAATACTGCTCATTTAATTCAGAAGTATTTTCATGCATTCACGCAAAGCAATTTTGGGAAGTAAGAAAAATGTTCTCGATGGTTATTTTTGCTATCCATAGCACAGTTATTTCATACGTGATGTTTTCTTATCTTTAGAAATATCTTTTAGTGCGAAAACCAATATATATATTTTGCGCATTTGTGAGGCATTTTCAGATCGATGGCACAGATTACAAAAGGCTGATGAGCAATTTGCCCAGGAGCTGCTGAAACGTGACTTGTCCCATTTTATAATTATTAAATGTACCGGCTCCTTGTGCAAGCTATGCATGCGTAAAGCTGCCATTGTACCTAGCACAGTTGACCCGATCCGATACGATCCAAGGAATCCTAGATGATACAAAGTATCTTGGAATTGAAGCCTTTGAAAGTTCTGCATCTATCTGTCATCAGACTGCTGTCGTTTGAATCAGTTTGAAGGAATTTTGAACGGTTTTCAGGCTGGTATTGTTTTTCGCGTTCTAATCCAACTGCGACAACAGTAAAACTGCACAGCGCATCTTCTGTCATCTTAATGACCTGAATGCGCAACCACTTTTCCACTTCTTTAGCAACTTATTGCCCTTTATTAAGAAGCGAATCGTATCTTCCAGTTAGATGCTCCGGAATTCCCAAACATGTGCAATCAGCTGAAGTCCCTGGTAATGGTTATCCTTGCAAATATTTGTGAGGATGATTACCTTAAACATCGGACGGAATTCGAAATTTCTACTTGTCCTACTGTATGGAAACCGATACAGATTCTACACAGATCGGTGAGAGCTATTATCCGAATGATCCAGTAATGACTACTAAAACAAGCGTTGATTGCAAAAAGCAGCACACTTTGAAGGAGTTCAATTCGATTATTGAACAATTTCCGAAATTTTTTGAAAGCGGTGAGGAACAGCCCATCAAAAATAAGTTCTGTGAGCTGAGGATGGTAATCATCCGCAAAGACATCAAGTTGGAAGAATCAGATGACTTGGAGACTTGTTGGAAAAAAAACTTGCGTGTTTCAAACGGGATCGAGAGCTTCCAACCAGTCTATGGGATCAATGGATCTACTACCACTCAAATTTAAATCGCTAAACGAAAATTGAGATATGATCGTTTTGTTCTTCTCCCGAACTCGGTCGAGATTGAACTTCATTTGTTTTCGGACATTGAAAACGGTTCTTGTGGTCACCCTGCCCTTCGGTTCAGAAAGGGGTATGGGCGCGTTCTGTCGAGTCGGTCGCGGCAGATTTCATGTGTGAATCGGCTGCCCCATCAACGTTCAAAAGTGCCTGAACCAAATGGACAGCTTGTAATGATCACTTGAAGATGCGATGGGGGATCATTGCCCTGTTATTCACAAATGAAGCACGTTGTAAAAAGTTTCTTGTATTCTATAACCAAACATGAAGGAATTGAGTAAACGAGCAAAAACTCAACGGGAATGATCTCTCATATGCATCCGTCGAACCATTCTGAACGGCCGTTGTGAGAATATCACCATGGAAATCTCACATGCGCATAGCGTGTTACCAATCACTAATCCCTTTTCCTTTCTACTCTCTTCCCTATCCTATGACCACGAGCAATATCATATCGTCATCCTAAAGTCAACGCTTCAAATGCAGTAACATCGAGACAACACAGAGCAATAAAGAACGGTATAAACCCTGACCAATTTTACTTTCAGACAAATTTTCTAACACAAGGTAAGCAATCAAATGACCATTACAAAATATACTGAATATCATCATATCGACATAATATATCACGGGAAAAGGGAGGGACCATCAGAGCACCCAAGTGAAACGATTTGGATAGGGAGCATGGGACTGCCTCCTCCCTATTGTTAACATTTCGTGGAACGAGGGCGGGCTCTTCGACCCCATCTATTGGGTTTATTCTGTCAATCGAGGGCTCGACTCTAATGCTGTATGTGTGAACTTGCTTTTGGAAGGAGATTCTCTTCCCTATATTTGCGGGTTTCGCGTAAGTGTCTCTGCTTACGGGCCCGCCCAAACGTTTTTGGCCCTTCATACAGGAGCTTGAAGATCAAAAACAACAGTAGAATCCTGATCAAATCATTTTTCAGATTATTCCACTGCTATGGAAAGTTACCTTGCTACAATAGATGGTAGTATCGCATCATCATCATCATCATCATTGAAAACGGTTCTTGTGGTCAATCGATAATTTTGGACAAATCAAAGTGGCTCTTCTGACGACGAAGTCCAGAACCTCTAAAGAAGCAAAGTACACCTTGGTTCGAACTGTTTGGTACTCTACTCTCTGCTGAGTTGTACCAACGAATTGCCGCTTCTATTAGGATCACATTCTCTAATGTCTTCTGGACGGATTCCACCATCATCAATAATAGGCTCAAAGTCACTCCATCCATTTGGACAACATTTGTCGCTAACAGGGTTTCCAAGACTCAGAATGCGACACAACATTGCACTATGGTCCAGAATACGAATTTACGAGGAAACTTGCTCCAAGCGCCTAAACTTGAAACTTTACAGCAAAGTGATGTTCTACAAAATGGTTTGTATTACAAAGACCCATTTTGTGGTATTGATTAAAATTAAGGTGGTCCCCATTTTCACGGAATTACAAAAACTTACTTTTTTATTTGCAGTAATAGACGTTTACACTCTTACGCAAAGTTGTAGCGCAGAGAATTTCATGGAATTTTCAAATATAAATTTTTATTTAGCTTGAAAATTGACCAATTTAGAGCAATTTTCCCTCATCAACTTAGGGTGTACCAGAAAAAAATGGTTTTTTTGCCGTAACTTTTTTATTTCAATTCCTGCCGTAAAGTTGTGTTGTAACGAGTTTTATAACTTTAAAAGACGCGTACTTTGAAATGCAAACTTTGACGCTAGATTCAACCAATCAAAAGTTATTGAAGTTTTTCTACAAAAAATACGCCCTTTTCAAATGTTGATTTCTATGATTGGGGCAAACACAAAAAAAATTAAAGACGTTGTTTGAAAGGAAAATTCATATTGTTCAATATATGTGAAAACTAGAGATATATTATCTCTATATCTTGAGAAAATTACATTTGAATCTGGGATGGTTTTAGAAGAAAAACTTCAATAACTATTGATTGGTTAAGGCTAGCGGCAAAATTAATAAATCAAAATACGTGCCTTTAGTGGTCCTACAACTCGTCGTAACAAAATTTTACGATGAAAATTGAAATAAAAAAGCTAGGGCAAAAAAAAACATTTTTTATGGTACACCCTAAGTTGACAATGACAAATAAACTCTGGTGAAAAGGCCCAACATGGCTACAGAAGGAGAATGAATATTGGCCTCTTCCTGAACTGCGCTGTGGACCAACAATCCTATAGTTTCTGCATCTGTTATTACCACATCCTCGTTCATCGACGAGTTCGAATCAAATTTATCCAACTATATGAAGATGGTACGAGCTATTGCCTACCTGCGTTGCTTCTGTTTACAACATTTTTGACCATGGTTCATGAACCTTAATGGTAATGGTAGTCTGTAAAGTCAATATATCGTTATGTATTATCGTATTATGTGGAAAATATCTCGAATTGGTTATCGATGTTTGAAACAATACCAATTCGAGGTATATGTAAATAACCCTTTTTTTTGGGTAGCAATGCCCAAGTTAAGGGAAGTAATCGAGAATCACGCATATAATCATAAGTAATCATCAAGTATTCATGAGTAACCATGAGTAACCATGAGTAATCATAAGTAGTCATCTTTAATCACAACTACCTTTGTAATCACTGTGTAATCAAATAATCACTCAAGTAATCATAAGTAATCATCCAGTTATTATGAGTAATCATATGTAATCACAAATAATAAAGAGTAATCATAAGTAATCATCAGTAATCACAATAATCTTTGTATTCACTAAATAATCAAAGTATCTTTGGAGGTAAAGACAAGTAATCAATGCTGTTGGAAACCCTTTGGTCCTATCTGCTTGTTGCGCTACTGGTGGGAAATAGCGGCATTACTAATGAAGATGAATGCTTGGTTAGGGGTCACTGTCTTACCGCTCGTTTTCGGATATGTCTGGTAGTGTAGGAATAATACTGATTGGTAATAGGGTAATCCTTTTGCTTTTGGTTAATTGAAATCAATCTTGCTGGATCGGTCCCAACTTATCTTCAGCAGATTTCTATCGGACTCGCCCATTTGGGAGTCTTATCCAGGCCAACTAAACGTGACGCGCAGTCTCCGTAAGGTGTGACGCTGCCCGTTTTCGACGGACCGACCCATGCCGGCTACAATATGCTTTCTGATATTTGCTGTGCGGTTTTGAGATCGCTGATACTTGTTGAAACTAAACTTTATAGAATTTACTCAATTAAGCCTACATGAGCAGGGTATTTTTCAGAAAAAAGGTCAATAAGTTGGGTCCATACGAAAAAATTCTTGCAAATTTCCATTATCGTTATAAACTGTTTCTGTTTGTAAGTTTAAACTGTTTGGCGTTCAGAAAGCAAAATAACAAATTTTCCCCCTTAAAGGTTCGCTACCTTCACTCTTCATTTTGAAGACAGCCAACCGCAGATGTGCTTTAATGTCAACTTGAACAGTGAATGCTATTCCCTAGTTCAGTAACCAACAGATTACGATAAAGCACAATCAGTTTCAATTGTTCCGATTTTCAATCTCTTTCTGCAGTAGACCGCCCCATTCCTCCTCATGACCAATGTCGACATTATCATAAGCACATGCACAAGTGAGGGCATGCTAAGGAGGATGAATTTTTCAAACAGTTTTAAATTAATTAAGCACGTCAACATCAGTCGAACACTGTCCGCAACGAAGAATTTCTTCAGAAAATCAGTGTTCTTCTAACTAAGTGCCTCAAACCGGCACTGTTGATCGCACAAATATACAATGCAGAATGTCTTTGTGCATCCCCGCGCTGTTGAGGGAAAGCTCCGAACAAAGATTCAGTAAAACTTCCCGCCAACCCGGAGAGCAACCACAATGAGTTCCCTTTACATGCTGCCGCTCTCTATTCCTCCTTTTCCGTTTCGTTTGTAATACTACCAGAAGTGGCATTGGCAACCCAAATCGGGAGCAAACCCAGGGGAAATTCAATTCTATGCAAATTAGCTAATATGAAGTGCTTTTGGCATTCGTTCGTTGTTCCCTCGTTTGATGCTCGATCATATGTGAAAATGCAAATACACCAACCCATGGAAAACCGATGGGAAGGGGGTGACGGGGGTAAAGGTTCCTACTACGGGATATTCATGCAGCCGGAATTTTGGTCGAATGGCTTTTGAACATTGAACGATAGCGATTTCGAATGGAAGGATTTTCGCAATCAGGAAATTGGATTGAGCAACGTTTGAAGTTACTCTTTGATTTTGAAGAGCTTCCACCAATCGAATGTGTTTGTCAGCTCAGCGCAATTGTTGCGGTGCATAGTGGATTCACTCTGAATAATGGTAGCTAGCAGTTCAAATATTGAGATTCTTTATGTTTTGATGTAGCATGCTTATTGATGGTCACAATGTTGGCGGTACCTAAAGTTATTGATTGAGAGCTTTCGATGACCATGTGCCTTTTTGTTCGCATCATTGGATCTGTGTTTAAACTTCAAGCAACAGCCCGATGGGGTTGTACAAATTGCTGATGTTGAACTACTTAGCATGTATTTGTGATGGATTTGGCATCGAAAGCCATTTTCTCATCTCACCAGTTCATGATTTCTTGCAGTATGAGAAAAATCTGGCTGTTCAAAAATTTCAAATAAAACCATTCTAATATAATTATCATTTCTTACATCACAGTAAACAACATTCAATTTTCTTGGGTTGGGTTAAACATAACATCAAAATATTTTTTTTCGGAGGCGTAATTCTTTGAATACCGAGGTAAAAGTAAACTCATTCGAGGAACATTTAGATTTGTTATGATTCTTTTTCCTGATCTCGCATGTTTAGTGACCAACACAATAGCCAACATTTGCACTTCATCCTGTCCAATACATCACAGTTTAGCTTAATTTGAGTGAATTTGGGGTTTGAATAGACCGGTGGCGTATCTTGGAAGGAAAATAACAATTTTCCACCTAACTTTTGGTTCCTCGAATTTTTTCATATATAGGGCAACGCTTTCTCTACAACTACAACTGATGTAATTGAATTATTGTGGTTTTTGGGTAGTGGAAAGAAATGCAGATGTATCTATAAGAACCACCATGATAGCTGGCTGAATAATTATCTGTTCAATATTGTCATAAAAAAATCATCAATGGAATCATTGGAAAGTTGAAATACTGAAGCCTATCCAATGCCGTCATCCTCGCATTAAATGGCAGATGCTGTTCCATAATAAAGCCTGTCCACGTTACATTTTGGACACTTTTCTTACAGAGTAGATTTTGAATCATTTCATGAATAGCTGAAACGTTTCAATCGTATGATAGCTGAAACTCTCCTCTTTATTTCATGGTACAGCATGTTTACATTCTTGTTACATTCAGTAAAATGGCGTCGAATCAAGTGGCTGTGCGCAAACGCATTTTATGCGACCGGCAGCAAAATCTTAATATATCGGTACGCGATCTTGCCAAGAAACTTGAACTACCGAAAAACACCGTGTTGTGTGTTTGCAAATCATTTGACCAGAGCTATAACGCCTTTTTTCATAACTATAGTAACCATGATAAACGACTATCAATACAATCAATATCTTCCAACGAACAATGATTCATAATTTATAACGATAAACTTTCGCTAATTCGAAATCAAAATTTGAATATAGGTAGGGGATGCTTCAATTTTCCAAACTTCAAACTTCAAGAGTCGTTGGTTCACGTTCGCTTATTTTGCTACAAATTTCTTGATGAAAGAAAAACACACCAAGCACCACAATGTACGCTCACACATCCACTGATGAGGTTGAAGTGACTGGAAGTTTTCCCATCAGGTACATACCTTGGAAAAATCCTGCATGACGACGATTACGACGACGCACAGTGATTCCAAGGCGGGATAAAAGTCGAAAAATCAGCTTGCTCATTTTACAATAAATATATTTCGGTAATTTTGTACACTATTTGAAATTTCATATTGCAATTTTCATAAAGATTCAATGAAAGTTATGCTCTCTAAAATTTTTCAAAGGATGGTCGTGGTTTTATACTCCCACATAAAATTTATGGAGAATCGAAAAAAAAATAACTTCAACTAGGGTAGGTAACGACTTAAGCAACCCGAGACCCTATTCCAAGCACGGGGTTAACGTTAACCTACAACGCTCATTTTTTGTAGTATGGTGCTTCACTAGATGGAGCACCATACTGCAAAAAATGAGCGTTGTAGGTTAACGTTAACCCCGTGCTTGGAATAGGCTCTCGGGGTGCTTAAGTCGTTACCTACCGTATGTATTTTTGTGAGTATACATACACTACAATTGGCATTTGGCAGACTACCACGGTTTAACCCTTCTTACAGAGAAGTGAATATTATGATGTAAGCCAAAATCTAATTTTTGAATTTTAAAAAAGGGCAGTGTTCAAAAGTATTGTGCACTCAATCGGACTTCGTTAAGTGTACCTCCAAAGTGGTCAAAGTTTGACTTTTTTGACCCATGAAAACTCTACCAAGGTAGGGGTATATTAATTTTCCGGACAATTTTTTTTCATTCATCTGATTGGCAGCCTACTGTCAATCTTGGGAAACCAACAATCGATCCAAACCCTGCAGGGCCAAGTGTAACATACAACGAACCCAGCACGATGCTCTGAACGCATGTGTGTGTGCGTGTGTGCCATTTAGCTTCTACTCCTTGCCACAGGCATTTTGCTTTCACCTTATTTGGTACAGCCAATCAGCGCCCATCCTCAACATTATCGAGATGAGTGGATCCCGAAAGCGAACGACGGTGAGTCATTTAGCTCCCATATACTGTCGCAATCGGCTAGAGTACTCCCAGACTACGGATCTACCATATAATGACAAACCGCTACTCCATTCAACCACTCGCTTCCTGATTCTCCCACCATTTTCGCTGTAAAACCGACATGATTTGAATAATGGCTCCGTTGAGCGCATTCCACACACTTTCGTCACGTCACGTTGACTGGGCTAGTATCTGGCCCGCGGTTGGCAAGCATCCCGCTTCGCAATCGTTCGAATCGTGAGCAGTCAAAGACCAGGTGATCCGGTGTCTCTTGAGTCTCGCAAAAGGATGACGCTGCGTGTCCGAATCGATGCAGGTATTGCCCGAAGCAACCATGGCCAGACAGAAACTGCGTAAGGTAGAAGTTTACCTCTCCGTGCTTCCTCTTCGTCCAGATCAACAGATCCGGTATGAGCAGGTGCGTCCATTGACCGTTCTCCCCCGTGGCCCAATCTTGTTGCCATTTGGTCATCGACTCCGCTCTCAGCAGCTTTCAGACTTCTCTGATATTCCTCCGCTGATAACATTTACTTTCCTCCGCGTGAGTGATGCCAAATGGTATCATTCCGGCAATGACGCATACAGCCTCCTAGTTCAGTACGCACTCACAACTCGCATGGTCATGAGCCTGAACGTATTGTTTAACTCCGCCTAGTTTCACTTGGATTCCAGCGCTGCGACCCAGGCATCCGTATCTCAGTATCGATGATGATACACTAGCCAGTAGACGCCGCTTGATACTTCCAGGTCCGTAGCTATTCGGCATAGTACTGGCTACCATATTGATGGCCTCCCAAAGGCATAATCTACGTGGCTGTTTAAATTTAGCCGGTCATCGATCATCACACCCAGATACTTCAGCACACGCTTCGAAGCTATGGCAAGCCCTCCGATGGCGATTCCTCCTCGCTGTACCGCTTTGCAGTTTCTGACCATTAGTACCTCCGCTTTGTGGTAGGCTATCTGTAGCTTCGTCCGCTGCATCCAGTTTGCAATTATGCTGATTTGTTCGGTCGACAGCATTTCCACTTCTTCCAGTGTTTCGCCTTTCACTGATAATACGATGTAGTCTGCAAAGTCAACGATCACTACGCCTTTGGGAAGCTTCAGCGTTAGCATCCTGTTGTGCATCCCGTTCAAAAGTGTTGTTCCAAGGATAGAACCTAGCGGAGCTCCCGCAGTAATATTCACTGATTTCTGTCCCACGGAGATCTCGTAGATCAGCACCCGGTTCTGAAAGTAATTCTTCAGAATTCTGCCCAAGTATTCAGGGATCCTCATTCTGTGCAGCGACTTGGCAATAGCCTCCCAGCTGGCACTATTGAAAGCGTTCTTAACGTCGATCATTACAACAGCGCAGTATCGATTGCCTCTCCGCTTTTGTTTGGACGCCTTTGCGGCTGTCTCGACCACTGTCCGAATAGCATCTACCGTAGACTTCCCTTTCCGGAAACCAAATGGCATCCTCGATAGCCCGTGCTCGCTCTCGGTAAATTTCGTTAGCCTGTTGAAAATGATCTTCTCCAGGAGTTTCCCGAGCGTATCCTGCAGGCATATTGGGCTATATGATGCTAGATTCCCCGGAGACTTTCCTGGCTTCGGCAACAGCACTAGTTTCTGTGTTTTCCACCTGTCCGGGAGATGGCCTTCCTCTAGACATTTCTGTAACATATTACTGAACATTCCCGAAAATGCCTGAATCGCCGCTTTCAGAGCCACGTTGGGGATTCCATCTTGTCCGGGTGTCTTGTTCATCTTAAGCACTTTCGCCACTGTCACTAGCTCCTCGTTCGAAACTTGCATGTCCTCAACGTTCCTTCTAATTTCCTCGCTGTACGGTAAACGTAGTAACGTCGTTGGATCGTGCGTCGGGAAGAGTCCATCTACGATAACCTTCAGTTTTGCTGGACACGGCAAACTCTTCGTGGACTACCTCGAAAATAGTAAAAGCAATTGTAATTTTGCAAGACAATGCACCAGAGCAGCACGGCTAAAATCAGTGACCTACGGCTCTAATTGCTTCCGCATGCAACGTATTTATCCGATTTGGCTCCCTCGGACTATTATCTATTCCCAAACCTCAAAAGATAGCTCATCAATAAATAATTCAGCTCACGCGAGGAAATCATCAACGCCGCGGAGGGGTATTTTGCAGACCATCCAAAAAATTACTCTTCGTACGTGATCAAGATGTTGGAAAATCGCTGGAATATAGTTCCTATGGTTTTTGTTTTTTCAGTTCACCTAGTTCTTCTTACATTTTATGCATAAATGGTTTTGAGAAAAATCGTATTGCTTTGGGAAAAGACAAATTAATTTACCATTTTATTGGATTTTCCAGGGGATCAAAAGGTGGCCTAATACGACAATTTATACAGCATATTTGAAATCAGCGGTTCAAAATTACTTCAAAACACATAACTTAAGTGAGGAAAATCATTTTTAATATTTTTTTCCGCTTCTTGTATGGAATGGAATCACTGTGCGACGGCGGGGTGGGCATTGTGGTCCCCGAAGCAGCAGGGCGATTGAATTGTGTTGTTTGAAAACTATTTCATTAAACAGCTTCGTTTTGCTCAGGAATAGGAACGGGGGGCGCCACAAGTGGTTTGCAGAAAACATGAATGATGAAATTTGTTTACTCAGTGTTCGTCACGCTTTGGGAACGAGCGGTCCCTGCGGGGAGCACTGCGTGAAGAGCGAACTAATTAGATTATCCTGATGGTAGGTATTTTGGAACCGAGTAAGTTAGGATTGGATGAAGTGGATCTACGCAACAGCAAAGTTTGTGTGAGGTCTTTTTATCCAGAACATTAATTTAAAGAAACAAAAAATTTATAGCAAGTGGATTTTTTTTTCGATTTCAGATGAATCTCTTTTTCCGGATTGTTTCATTTGTAAGCACAATTCACCAGATCCTCACTTCATTCAGGTATCTTCTTCGTTTACTTCAACCATTGTAGAGTCAAAGAAAAGGACGGGAACAGCAGCACTCAGAGTACTCTGAAACTATTTCGTTGATAATACCCGAGCTTAATCTTTTCCAGGGAACATTTTCCATTCATTTATCCTTCCGTTTTTATTTTCCCTTCCAAATGAACGCCGGGATATTTCTGCTGGACTTCTGGGAAACGAGATCGATTTTCCGCTACCCCCCCATGCATTGTCTTCACTCCGGAGCAAGAGTGGAAATGTCTATGAGAAGTCGCTTGAGTCCACTTTTCTTGAAAAAAGCACCACCCAAGCAAAAAACAAATAACCAGAACAAAACAACACTAAGCCCCATCCTTAGCTCGCTCTCATTTTTTCCCCAGTTTTTGTTGTTCTGCTGATCAGGATCAGACCAGCATCAACGGCATTCCGATAAAGAGGGTGGGGGTGGGGGGAAGAAAGAAGGAAATAAAGAAGATTGGTCGATAGGGAATGTATCGTAACCGGAGATGAGCCTGTCTTGATGTTCAGGTTCATCGAATTATGGTGCCCTGTTATTTAGTATTCATGGGAAACTGGGATTGCCCTGAGTGAGTGCAAACGAAGGGTGATTAAATTTATGTTTGTCCCGGCAGTACGATTTCATTTCTTGTGGACTGGAACCAATGGTAAATGGGTTTATCGGTGGCTGTGTGATTTCACTTAACGGAAAATTGACTTGATTGCGATTTTATCCGGGGAAAATGAGTTCTGTATGTAACAAGTAAGTAAACATAAAAACTCATTCTTCTTGCATAAATATTTTTGAGTTCGTTTTTCGATCAGCTGCTCTTTTTTTAAATTGAATGCATCACGATGATATAGTGCCCTAGTAGCACATTTGTTACAAATCAGTTAAAGTGACTGCTTTGTGACTCAAATAGGTCACAATCAAATTGCTGTAACCATTTTTGACCACTGTGTGCTGCTTGGGTGATATGGAGTACCCCACATTGAGGCATGGAAAATTAGTCCAAAAGCAGCATGATCTGATTTCTATTCGACATGTCTATCAAAATTTAATTACCACTTATTGACCTCATCATGCCATTGAATTAATACCCGAAAACGGGTTGGGAGGATCGATAAGCAGCATGTCCTATACGTATCCACAACTATATGAAGAGTCTCTTTCCAACTACAAATGTACGAACCTGGTTCTTCACTTTCCAGTGATTTCGATAGAAGAGTGCAATGGGTAATGGTTTACTAAAAATAAATTGGTTCGCACAAAAAGGCCTGTATTTCGTGATTCAATAAGTTTCAAAAGTCTATTAATTGTTGATTTGCAGTACTTGTATAAACATTTCAAAGTTACATTTCTCCAGTTCAAAGAAAATCTCGAATCTTCTTCTTGATGAAGCTCATAAGCACCCACACAGTGGAAACGAACACGGAATCAGCGCATTTCTTTCATTTTGCCCGGATTCGCTGGATGTCCTTGACTGCCCGGCCCCCCTTCGTCAACGTCGCTGCTTTAACATTGCCCAGTATTTTTCAATTGGTTGAAATTCCGGTTAATTCGGATGATTCATAAGATTGGGGACAAAATCTATCTTGTTGGTAGCATACCACTCCAGAACCACCTTGGACTAGTGGCAGCTGGCCAAATCGGGCCAAAAAATGACTTTGCCAAAATGATTCGGATGAACGACAAAACACGCTTTTTCAGGCATTCTTCAATGTAAATTTGGGATGTCATCGTCGAGGATGTGACGAATGGTTTCGTTTTCAGGCCACAACTGCCAATCGCTTTCCAAATCATGACATTCTTAGCGAACTTGTCGGCAAACACGAATTCGAAACTTCCCTTCAGATACTGCTTAAAATAGAGTTTGACGTATGTTTCATCATCGATCACAGTGCAACTCTTGTGCGTCGTCAAAACTCGGTTGTTTAAGAGCCTTGCACGCTTTTTGGTCACGGAACTTGTAACCGCAAGGGGGAAGGGTGCAGAATCTCAGTCAAACGCGATGGCTTAAGCACCACTCCCATTAAGAGACCCTAGCAGCACGCTTGTTGCAAACCTGTAAAAGTTATTTCAATGTGACTCAATTAGGTCACAACCTCGTTGCTGCAAATAATAATGACGGTTTGGTGTTGCTTGGGGAGACCACCGGTCCTGTTGAATATGCCCGACTAATTTTGAAACTGGTTTCTCAAAGGAACCAACCTGAACGGTACTTTAGGAAAACCCTACTTCATACGCACATATGCTACCGAAACCTCAAATGAACACCTGTTGCCGATAAAATTAACGAAAATTCCGCCAATCCCTTTAAGTCATATAATATCCGTAGTCTCTTTAGACTTTAAACCCAGAACCAACCAACGAACCTGTTTTCCAACGAATGTGCTTGATTTAGATAGGCGAACGCAATATTAAAAATGACGAATGAGCCAGCTAAAGGACGATACGCAAATAGCAAACGGATACTAGACAAAAACTCCAATCTCAATCTATTCAACATCTATTTACAAGCTGCACTCGTGTTAGACAGTACTTGCTCTAAAGCTACAAACTATTTAACTAATCATGGCCATGAAAACTTTGTACGGACATAACTGCGCAGGTTTTTCCTGATGACGTTGACGATGGTGACAAACGAAGCAATGACGATGACGAAACAATGCAACGATAATTTGAAGCTACGGATCGTGGCGGTTCCAAAATGGCGACGGCACCGAGATGGCGACACTTGACCACAAAAATGGCGTGCCGTGGTGTATCTGGACCGTGCGCAATATGGCCGAAACTAGAGTTGCGGAGAGAGTGGCGGCTGGACGGAAGGCTTCTGATTTATATCTCATCGTGAACGTCCGGAATTGACCGTCTCCTTCAAAATAGAAGCCCCCTTTCCTAAGTAACCCGGCTTCACGTACCTTTCCGCTATCACGTACACACTACCAAAATCTCGTGTAAATTTCTGTCCCTGAGACCGACACATGCAAGCGTCCTTTAGCGCATAAGAATGTGTTGAAAGAGATGAGAAAATAAATTCAACCGAACACATCTTTTGTCGAATTGCGTATGTTTCAGTTTCAGGAGACATAATTTTACACGAAATCTTTCTTTACGTTCCCTGACTATTACATTCCCCGACTTTACGTTTCCGGACTATTTACAAAACATGGATTAGGTCTCGTGTAAAATTCATAATTTCTAAGTGTGTACCTTTCCGAGTGGGTTTAAGGAAGACTACTATATTTTGGGTAAGGTGCGGTTCAGTGTCCGACACTTGACAACAGATCACTGAAACCACGCTATTGGTATCCGTTCCACAGGGATTAGGGTGGAATCACGACAGATTTTAGGTGACCGACGGAATAAATTCGCTGGTTTTGCGGGCGAACTTCACTCCCCTCCATTTAGTTACCAAAACAGACGGACCTTTGCAGGGCGCACGATTCTGGCGTTCTTGCAGATGACGTTCACCAAATCACTCAAATCACCTCCGTTTAGCGTCCACGATCGCCAAACGAGGAATGTTAATCCAGGAATGTTAAAAAAGCCCGTCGAGTGAGCTGTCCAACGCGGAATGACAAAATTACAATCAAGAATCACGCGAAATTAAACACTAAGTAATATTACACGTATACGAATAATTTTAACAGATTTTTGCACAAGCACTCTATTTTTTTGCATTGTGCGGCTGCTGCACATTGTGCGGCTGCTGCAGCACGAACAGTTTCTCGTCCGAAAAAACAAACTCCTGACCAGCGTGCCGAGAGAGGATCCTCTTAGCTCGATCCAACCGCTTTTTGCTGGTAGCCTCGAAACGCCATGGACCTTACGTTTTTGTAAGGCCTGAAACCAAGGTCCTTGGTGAGTATGGTGTGAGCGGTTCCAATGGAAACGTTGAGATCTGCAGCCGTTTTCCGGATTGAGCGGTTCTTTTTGCGCCGAATTCGCTCCCTCACGATCTTGATGACCCGTGGCGTCCTCGCTGAACGCGGCCGACCGGATCTCGCACGGTCATTGGTCGAGGACGTCTCCCGGTATCGCCTGATGGTCGTGTAGACAAAGTTCCGCTTGACCCCATGCGATTTCAGCAGCCGGAATATATCGCCGGGTCGCTCACCGTTCAAAAAACGCTTAATTACGAAGTCCCGATACTCTTTCATCGCGCGTAACAAACGAACAACAACTAACAGAATGTCAACACCGCGCACATTCGGTAGCGTATGAATGAAGCTAAAGCTGACACCAATACCAATGCAGAATATGTACATGGCGCATACCTACGCAATGATGAAAACTTGTATTCGAACTTATTGAACACCGTGTAGGATAAGAAACTTTACAAGTGTACAACGAATAACACGAATCAAAACAAAAATTCAATTGGACACGAAAATCTTATTTGAAAGATATAATCTACGATCTACACTGCTTTGAACTACAAATCTAGTATTTACAAATTATCATTTTTACAAAATTGGTCCACATAAACGCACCGCGTTACAAATTCTGCTTATGTGCCGGTTCGGATATTAACTGGCTTTGTACGACTTGTATCCTTCCCAAGGATTTCCCGCATCGTTTGAAAGTTGGCGTTGTACCTTCTGGCCACATCTTGGATCGGGAGACCGGGATTGACTTTAACGTTCTTCAACACCTTGCTGCAGAGCTGACAATCCATGGCTCCAGTTTCTTTGTAGGTCGACACTCTGATTATTTTCCACACTCAGGGTTTCCTTGTACGCTTTGAGCAATCGACAAACTGTTGTTTTCTTCATCTTCAGCACTTTAGCCAGCTTGGAACTGAACCACTTTGGATTTGCCTGGTGCACAAATTGTTTTGTTTTCCTCCGAGTTCCATTTGACGTTATTTCTGAACGTGACCGACTACTTTGATCAAACTTGCACCAGTTGTTTTCTATAGAAGTGTAAATAAACCACTGTCAAAGATTTTCGGTTCTCAACACGAGAGGCGTGCTAGCGGCGCGCGAGGGGCGTACCAATTTACTTTTAGCCAACCTTTAGTCAAGTCCGATATCGGCCGACGTTCGTTGCACTGAACCAAAACATCCTCTTTGTATCGAATGAATTTTCCGTCGGTTCATATCAAGACATTGAAATCGTATTTTTATATGATGGATAAAAGCAGACGACGATTTTCCAGAAACCACATGAGTTTCCTTGGAATGTTGAACAAATAATAATACGTAAAGCGAATTGAACTCCCGTGCAAATTCGAATTCATGCTGTATGATAAATCGTCATCCCAAAGTGAAATGCGTATATCATTGGAAAAGCACCATAACGCAAATCATTTGAAATGAGGATGATAAACAATGCATTCGGTAAAAACCTATCAATCGCTATCAAAACTGGGCCAACAAGAAAAAAAAATGGAAACCTGACCGCTTCAACGGAAATAATGGAGAAATATCTTTTGGATCAAAGGTATAAGGAGTGAAATGTGAAACAATTGCATGAGGTTGATTAACTCAAACCCTTTCTTAAATCGCTGTTGATGCACACGGTTTTGAAGTCATCGTATTGAATTTGGATGTTTGTCATACGAAACATGGATGACTTTCATACGAATCTTACCATAAGACAGTCATCCAATTTCCGAATGTTTTTCGTTAAGGGGTGCAATCGATTTACTTTTCAGAAGATTTTGGGATGATAATTGAATTCAGTGTGGATGGAGAAGGAAATTAACAACAGACCTATTACAACACGATGTGTTTCGAAAGAAGTCACGACACCAAGATGCTTGATTTGGTAATACGATCCAGAGACTGTATAAAAATGCATTTTTCTTCGTTGAAAAACTGACGTGTGGTTAACTTGAGCTTAACGACAATTTATCAATTAGTACATGTGGAATTGAAACCTAATTATTCGCTTGGCTACTAAAAAGCTAACTAGTCAATCATTCATATGCCTGGTAGAAGCCAAAGAGATGCTTATAGCTGAGGGTAGAGGTATACGAGAGCAGGGAACTCACTCTCCAGTTGCCACTATGAGTCCGACAATGATCTGACCAGTGCCCGACGACTGTTGTTGTTCTGGTGATAATAGAAGAATATTGTCTCTCGACCGAGTCTTGTATATCCATGTAGCTGGTAAACGGAACCTCTTTGAACAGGGAAGGGTGCCGATCACATACATCTCACTCATCAGAAATTGTAAATTTCTGAAAAGAAACTAAACAAAACAAAGCTGGAGTATGCGTCCCATTCATCTCTGCATGGAGGTAGTCTATCGTCTTAGATCACGGCCAATTTTCCGATTTCCTCTGGTACTGGAGGTTTTCAACGAGTTGTGCTTGCTTGTAGTTGTCATACATATTCTCGACGCCATCTGTGACAGAAATATTGCTGCTTGCATTGCATGAGCTGATGTTGGTGAAGGCGGTTGAGGGGAATGCCCTCGTGGCTGGGTTCCGGGACTGCTTGAAGATAGATTCCGACAATGATTTCAAATCATCAAAGTCTTCCGGCATCGTCTACGTCCTCGGGCGGGAGATTAAGCATCCCTCCGTGCAGGGCTTGTTAAATCTTTTGGTGAAACTGGATTTTTGACAAGTACCTTCAAGAGATGCTTCTACACCGACCGAACTGCGGCATCCGGACGACCACCGAAATGGGGAGCACTGGGTGGTGTAAATTGCCACAGAATTACTTGTATGGCACTCCGTCGATACAAATCAATGAAGAGTTTGTTTTTTAGACGGGATGGAAAATCTGCTAACAGACCATTGAATAACTCAGGGTGTAGGGATGAGGGCGCCAACTCCTCGACCCACTAAAAACCCACTCGTGCCTTGAGCCCCGGCACTCCCGAGAACCACGTTTCGGTATTACTTCAGGGAGGGGGCTATTGTGCTTTCCGCACCCACTGTGTCTAACTACATAGGTCTTCAGTAGTAACCATCGCTTACCTGACGTTGATTCAATCGATATGCTCCTGGATTCAAGCAGGGTTCGGGACGTCCATGCCAGATCGTTTCCTGTCCGAGCACTTTCGGTACCTGCCGACCTTCACGTCATATTATTCTACCACCGATCTAGGAAGCCAGGGCTGAATCGGGGTTGGAAC
This sequence comes from Aedes japonicus, assembly GCA_034211315.2. Lineage (NCBI taxonomy): Eukaryota > Metazoa > Arthropoda > Insecta > Diptera > Culicidae > Aedes > Aedes japonicus. The sequence continues at coordinate 30,767 of JASCZW010008372.1, read as the reverse complement.
TTCTGGGGCCTTGGCTACTCCAGGCTCGTCCCTGTTCCCAATATGACGACCACTTACGGCTTCCTGCCGAATCCCACGTCATTTGGCGCTTCTTTCGTTGTAGTTCAATTAGCCGTTTAGGATAGCTTAACGTTTTCAGGGTGCACCGCAGGGAGGCGAACTTCTTCCACACCCCAACGAGAACCTTGCAGAAACCGGTCTGATGACTAGGTCTTAATGTATAGCCTTGATGCACACACAAATGAAAAGGACTGGGTCTGAAATAATATACACCTATCCTGAAGAAAGGTCTGGATACTGTAATTTTTGGCTGCCGGTAAGTCTCCAATAAATTGTTGGATGGTAGATGGTTAGGAGTGATAACATTTTAGACATGCGTGAACTATCTGTTTGACCACACTTCTTCCTCTCAATCCCCAAAACTTTCACTATTTAAGGTTGCGGGCCTGCGTGGAGCAGTCTTTCATGATAATTCCGCAGCAGTTTACGTGTGAATGGATCACGAGCCGGTTATGGTATTGGATGCTTGCTATTTTCTGATTCCTGAAACTTGCTTAATCGGCCACTGGCCCAGATGATTCCTTCCTTGTTCATTGTTGTAATATTATTTGGTTAACAATTTATATTTATTCATGTTTTATCACTCAGATGTCTTATGTGTTTAACAATGGAAAGTGTCTGATATTAGTTTTTCATAAAATGAAATTCAAATGCAAGTTTCATCAGCGCTACATTTCATTGATCAGTAAAACTCCAAATAACTGCTCATGTTTGAAAGAAGGAACAATCTCACAAAAGAGTAATAAACCGCGCAAGCGCTTGATTCGGGGATTTGCTTTGGGATGGAGGACAATTATCGCCATAAAAGGCTCATGTGCAAAGAATCAAAAGATGGTATCCTTCGAAAGAGCTGCATATTTTTTCAAAATTATTAAGAATATATAACTATTCCGTTTAGCTATCCAACATTTTATATTTATTCAAATCAGTTCAAGATCTAAGAGTCTAAGAGTCTAAGATATTTTTTCAATACATATTTATACTTCTCATGTATATGGCCAAATGGCCAAATACCAATGTTTGCCTTTTTTGAACACAACAAACAACAACAATCGGGATACTACCGAATGCGTTCGAATTTTTTTTTGCTTTCTTTTTTCCTTTTTTGGCCTATTGCCTTTGAGAATATTTTCCTTTCTTATTTCTTTTTCAAAGCAATAAACTTATTCTGATATACAATTTTCGGCAAAAAATCCAATATAAAAAAATATCCATTCTGCCAAAATCCATTCGGCCTCACGTCCGATCGGCCAAACATCCATATGCCAAAGATCCATATGCCTTATCGTCCACATGCCAAAAATCCCACCCCTTCCATATGCTGAAACGGCCATCCCTCTCCTATCACTCCTTGGTTTTTTCTGCAACTCTATCAACCGCAACCAATACTCAGTACGGCGGATCAGATCAGTGCATGACGAGAATTTCCCATTGTATTCTTCGTTGAATTCTGATGAGGATTTGTATCGAAAACAAACTGGCCACACTCATGATGTACCTACACATGCAAGTATAAAGCAGGCACACATACAGGTCTGAGCCTACACACTGCTTGTTTACAACAGTGCGATGTCTTGGGCTGCAAAATAGTGAGTAGACAATTGGAATGGAATTTCCATGCAATTTTCTTCGACAGCAACACATCAGTTCTAGACGAAATCATCAAAAGGCCGTACAATAGTAGCAATGACTTAAGCCGTAAATTTTCTGGATGCCAAGTTGTTAACATCTATATCCACTACCAACGGGAAGGTAATCCCTGTATCTGTTTCTGGTACTATTTTGTTTGTAGGAGCAAGTAGAACCTAGAAAAAAACACTAGTCATTGTTAACAAATGCTACTTTCGACCTTTTGACTGATTTTTCTAGAGTTATACCATGGCGAACGAAATCATTTTGTAAGTGCTGATACAGCTCATGTGGCTCATGCAATGCATCCACGAAATTTGATCCGTTAGAACATTTTGCGCACCAGTCCAAGATGGTTGATGAACCGTTTAAATACAACTAAGAATGCCTCGGTGGTTAGTGCTGATACCAGTTCCAAATATTTGTTTTTCATTGCCATGCATACAAACATGGTGATATAACCCTCCACCAGACTTGATCAGTATTTTTCTTGCTTCACAGTTACAGGACCTGCATTATCCACTCCGGTAGACTCGAATGGAGCAGCAACATATACTTATTCTTCAGGGAAATTTCTCATGAATTGTTGGAGATTTGTCGCGGAAACATTTCAAACAACAATGAGTTATTTTGCGCACAGCTAATCCAGTAATAAGGTTCTCTGATAAATATTCTCATCTAACCCTGTTGGACCAACATGCATGTTCTCAACATGCTACATACAAATAACTGCATCAGTCACTGGATTTGCAGGTATTATGGTCGGTATCATAAGAAAGGTAAGCATTCTCCAGCAGCCCTCGAACCTTCAACAAACCATCACTGTCAACAATGGTACTCAAGTTAGCAAGACGTTCGTGTTGGACGTTTCTCTCAGCAGCTCAAATTTCCTCTGGTAACTCCGTCATGTGAATTAACTTGGCTATGCACTTCAATGCCCCTTTTGTTCCAGAAATCGTGAAATACTGCAGCATGATCTTTGGTTGGCAATTATGGATGAACCTTTTCAGGTACGCAATCACTCACTGCAACTTTCGAAAAAGCTGAGTCTTGTGAACACTGTCAGAAGATGCCCAACGCAAACTGAATCCACATTTACGATGGCCTGGATGCCTGGAATCTTAATCTCTGGTATTGTCAGAGGATTCTCCACTACATATTTTGATTTTTTCAAGAACTCAGGTCCAGGTCAAGTTGTTCCTGATCAAACTTCTGCTGGCAGTTGTCCACGTGACATTATATCAACGGGGTTTTCAAGGGGGGCAACTCTTGGCTCTTGAGCACACAGCAAATGCGCTGAGTCATCTCTCATAGTTCTAGACTAACATTTAAAAAGTGCTGTATTCCAAAATCACGTAACCGAGGAAACTGGAGGCAAAGATCGAAATACGAAAACTAATCCTAGTTTCCTTAGAAAGCTCCAATAAACCATTTATTGTGTTCACATCTTGTACAATAATGCAGTGCTTAACCTTTCCACACAATATATGCAGAGATATGTTTTATTGAGTGAACCATTGATAAAAATCAAAATAAGCCCTGTTTATTTTTAGAGTGTTATTACACTTTAGGGTTTTCACCTGTTAAACTGCCAGCACTGTAAACTTCGCCCGTAAAATAATGACAAATCTGGCATCTTGTTTGTTTCTACGCCTACGCTTTTCAATCACATTAATCATAGGGCGAGGAATTACATTCCAGTGTTTTCAGTTTTTAAAGACGTCGAATTCTACGCTTCACGTACCAAAACAAGGATTTTACTAATTAGATGAATTTAGATACCATTAGGAAAAAGTAAGTGATTCTATGGAATGAACATTTTTCTTATTGTACCTATTGAATTGTGGATTCTTAATCATGTTTTCACAGTCATGGACATAGACAACGCGATGAAATCAAAGCTGCGACATCGAATGAGGAGACCTGAAGGCTGGATCAATTATGATTTAGGTGACCGGGGAGAAAATGGAAGAAAAGTTGAGAAACTTGAGAAAATGTGTGAATATTCTTGCCTAGCTAAGGCTGATATACGTCTTTCACAATTGTCCAGCTGTCTACAAGAGGAAAACATGGCTCTCCGTTGCGAAATCTGAGTTGATCTGAACAAGGGTCATAATTTTTTGAAATAAATTTTAAAGTGATTTCTGCTTTCTGATTAGAGCGTAATAGTTATTTCCAAGTTTTGATAAAGCAAGTTATAGGGTAGGGAACGGTGTCAGCATCCCGGGATCCTATTCCAAGCACGGTGTAAACGTTAACCTACAACGCTCATTTTTTGCAGTAGGTTCACGTTTACACCGTGCTTTGAATAGGATCCCGGAGAGCTGAAGCCGTTTCGTACCCTATTTACGCATAAAATCCGTAAATTCTTGCAGCTCAAGTCGAAGTTAGTATATGATGATATGAATAGTGTTTGCCTGAAATGTTGAACTATTAGCAATGATTTCAAGCTAACTGAAAAAAGCGGCAGAGCAGCAGAATAACTAGAGTAATGTGTGATCCGGAAGAACGCCATAATTTATTTTTCTTGTTTACGGAAGTGCATAATTGATTTTAATGTCATTGTCAAGGTATATTAGTTGTTTTGAAATTGTTCAATCAAAATGTAATATAATATGATTTGTTTACATTTCTTGCGCCCTTTTCAAATGTAAGTCTAGAATTCATCGCAGGTAAATGCACGCTCAACATGCTACAAATCTATGAATCTCCATGCGAACTACATCCTTATACACTACACATCGAGGCACAATCATTTGATTAAGTTTAGACATCGATCTTTAAAAGAGAATCCAGGGCTTCAAATGGTGAGTTGACAACTTGGCAGGAGGGTGCGACCGACCTCTGGTCCTCACAAGTTCCTACCTCACGCCTCCACGAGTCATATGATCACAAAAGACTGCCAGCTGAAACATGGAGACGCTGGTTGGCGTAGCTCTGGGCAATGTTGTCAATCCGACAATAGCGAAGTGAGGGGTGCGACCGGTACATCATATCATAATTTTCCATTCTCATATCTTTCAGGTCTTCCAGGTCGTCAGGTATTACAAAATAATTTAAAATTTAAAATTCTTTTTTTCATGGCGGTCATACATTGCCTAAATTTTCTGGTTCATAATGGATGCGCAAGTTTGTCTACAATTGCAACAAAACAGCAGTCGGCACACATGTAATTTTCAGTTCATATTACAATATACCCTCACTATATATTTTATCTTATAGGACATTGTTTATTCATAGCATAATTCTGTATATTTCATTACATTTATTACGCCAGAAAGGTAAATTTCTCTCAGGTACCATACAGTTTAGGAGAGGAGGTCTTGCGGTTATAGGATGATCATCTTCTGGTAGAAGCAGCAGTAAGAATGGGGATCAATTTTCAGCTGTATCTAGCACCGTCGGAGTGGCCTTCTCGAAAGTAGCAATGGGTGTATATATAGATGTGTAGGTACTAGTATGTGTTATTATATGATGCATGTTTTTTACAAGCTCTAGCATATTTTCATTAAAAGAAATGTTGACGACTCTCTCGACCACTCAACCTTTAATTCCTTCATTATATTTTCCATTAAATGGCGTAATATGACCTTAACATTTCAGTACACGATCATCAACTACTATTTGAGCGGTTCAGCGGAACACAGCTGTTCATCATTATTAATTGCATATCATTAATATAATATTATGGAAGAAGTAATAAAATAATTATTAAAATTTTAATTGCTTCAGATTGGTGATCCGGCCGGTATAATTATTTTATTACATTATATCAAATAATAATCAAAGTTAATAAATGCTCTTCATTCCAGAAGGTTACATATCTATATGTCATGATTAAATACGTAATAATATAATATTATGGTTTTATATACAATTGAATGCTTTATTGATATTTATACCTCAATGAATAACAAGATAACCTTCACATTCCAGAGATACAGTCACCTATCAGTGATACAAAGTGGTACGAAGCTGCATATTATTATTACTGCCTTAGTATGATTATTTCAGCAGGTTAATTAATTTAGTTTAACATGGTTATCATAGGCTCGTGAACTCCAACTATTACATAATTTAACTAAATATCCTTATATAATTTTTGCTCTACTATATATTCATATATAACATATTATTATTACATTACATCTATATTTATATAAATATAATAAATACTGGGTTGGGAGGAGCACCAGGGTATCATTCAAGCTGAAACTGGACGATGGTTTGATTGACTGCCTGAGTCTAGAGGGAACAAACAGTATCATTTCTTATCCTACCGATTCGAGTGTGGTGCTGCGAGTTCTACTCCAACAGTTTCAGGGAGAGTGACGCGCCCTTCTTAACAAGCCATCCTGTAGAAAGCTTAATGAGTATTGCGAATTGTGTCATTCGAATTGTTGGATCATATCGTTGGAAGGAGATTCTTAATTTCCCGTGGATTTCGTGTAAGTGTCTCTGCTTACGGGTCCACCCCTCCGTTTTTGGCCCTTCATACAGCGATAGTGCGAATTCAGATCGGTGGCCCAATTTGATCTTGCTATTAAGTGGAGCTGCATCCAAGCCAAGGGCTAGAGGGGATGGTGGCTACCATACATACATACATACATCGATCTTTAAAAGAGAATCCAATCTCGAAAAATGCATCTTATTATCGAGGTGCGTGTGCCAAATGTTCTCGCGCACTTGCTGTCCCTTCGACTCCATTTTCGAAACTACAACACATTTCACAATGAAACTCACGCAGTGTAAACAATACACGCTGAGGTCATTTCACTCAAAGTTTAGTTGAAATCAACCCAAAGGGCGAACTTTTACAGCTTATTGAAAGTGATGCAATTCAATTGTAGACACCCTTTCATGAGAAATATTGTCCTAAAAAGTGGGAAAAAACTTTCAACCATGTGGTCAAGGGCACTCTGCAAAACCTTATGGATGGAATCAAAGAAAAAGTTCGAGCATTCACATGTAACAAGTAAGAATGATATTTTTTTCATGTGTATGCATATACAATTTATTCCTTGTTATGATCATTTTTTTCTTATTTGAAAATCAATTGAATAACATGTTAATTGTGAGTTATTTACCAAATTTACCTGTGCGTACACTTAAAGCTAAAAAGCAGTACAAAATTAATGAGTTACCAGATACAAGAAAAAAAAGCTTCAATGGTTTGAACAAAATCTGAAATGGGAAAACCAAACTCATAAACAGCAATCAAGACTGCAACAGAATCGCTCATTCGTCTTGGTTCCATTTAATATAATTGAGGATCATTAGAAATCATCTCCATGCCAACCCCCATCCCGACTTAGCCTCGTGAGTGGTAAATTGTTCTTCATCAGAAGCATTTGTCACACTATTTCATGCGGCATAGCTAATTCCGACATACGTTAGGCTGTCAGACTTGTCATCACCATGATGTCATCTTATTTCTCCAGTGCACTCGTTGTGATACACTAATTCGGCGTAATACTACTTGCCAGATGGTTTCACAGCAAAATTTCCATTTCATCTCAAATAACACCATGAAGCTCCACCGACATATTCTCTGGCATAGACGTGAATCGTGTCATTAGAGTCGTTCAATAACATCACAATTCGTTATGCAGATATTGGCATCTCAACATTTGTTTTTGTCAAAAATTCAGACCTGATTTCTTCCTTCAATCCGTCTCATAAGAAAAATTGTTGAAGGTGAGCTAAGTTTGATCTATTTGAACAACTCTAATTGTTCTTCTCACACTTCAGCTTGTCAGTTTTGAGATGTCATTCACGCGCGTGCGGGCCCTCGAATAATACAATACTTCTGCGTTCGGTGCATGTTACAATGATGTATTACTTATCCGACGACGATGTGCACGACTAAAGCCATCGGAATCAGACAATGGTGTACAATTTTCAAATTTATTAGAAATATTTCCTTAAAAGTGGAAACCGTGCCATTGTCAGTTCCAAAATGAACGCAAAGCTCGCACTAGTGAACTGACACCCTGTCATATAAATCTCAACTATCCAACGATGCATTGCAACTTGTGCAGCATCAGCTTGTGTGTAGAAATGGTTCAACTTTACAGCTAGGACAATAAATGCGTAGGTTTAGGACGAGATCTGACGGAATGCTGAGAAATGCTGCACTCAGTGACAAACACCAACGAAATGTAGCGACGGGATGCTGTCAACGGCAGCGACGACGGCGCCATCGCAGCTCAAATTTACTGCCTCGTTACTTTTTACGGTATCATTTCAAAGAAGAAGAAAAAAAGTTGTCCCATTACGCGTAGAATGATGCTTTTGAAAGTAACGAACTTCTACGACCATGATGCTTCAGCAAAGGGCAACCCGGTGCGATTTGTGAAGGACGAATTATCCAAAAATTTCATTGAAAACCACTTCAACTCTTGGTTGTTGAGAGTTATAACCCGTAAAAATCCAGTGGGAGAAAATCTCAGCCTATGCTTCAACTTTCTTCTACTGCGGAATTATTTTCGAAACGTAACAAAAAGTTTCACTGTTTGCCACGGAAAAAAACCTTTCGACATAAAAAGCATACGGTCTATGAAGGAAACTTTATTGAAATGATTGCGGTGATAGGCAACTACCTATTTGGAATCTTACCAATTGCTGATACAAAAACTAACAACGTGAATTGATATATTTTAGTCCTCTTGAGTGCAAAGTGATTTTACGTACTGATAAGTGAATTATAAGCTAGCTGATCAAAAGCTTACCCTCTATAAGTAATGATTTCTGACCGGTAACAGGAGAGACGATGGCATAGTAGGGTAGTTGTGGATAATAATGGATGAATGAACCATAATGAACAGAAATTAGTTGCAATCAACGGAGAGGGATTTCTGCTGTGAATATAATATCAAAACCACTAACTCGGGATTCATGGAGATATTATAATCACGGAAGAAATCCCCCTCGGTTTTTGCCACTCGTAACATATGATACATATTTAGGTGAGCTCGCCGAGTGTCGTAAAGGGTGTTCCGATTAAAATTTGGCCGACTTAAACTTGACACATTTCTTCTCATCGTGCATTAAAAAATGTTGCACACCCCTCATTTTGAAGTTTTGTGCGTGTAGCATCGTGCCTCTATTTTGATTTTGAGATTAGCATTTCAGTTATCAAAATATCGTCGAAGAAAAAGGAGCAACGCATCAAAATTTTGCACGTGAGTGGCGAAAATCCAAACTACTCTCACTTCAAGTTGGCGAAATTGTTGAATGTAGCTAAATCAACTGTTACCAACGAATTAAAAGTGTTCGGTGAACGTTAGTCGACAGCCAGGAAAGCTGGATCGAGGGGAAATTGAAAACCGAAGGCCACAGTGACAAAAAAAAAGTTGCTCACTGTTTCAAGCGGAACCCCAACCTGGATAATAATGAATGAATGAACCAAAATTTACAGAAATTTTTTGTGACGTGTCCGTTCTAAAGCCAGTCCACGTTAAATTTTGGACACTAAGATAGGGTATTCAAAAAAACAAAAATTCTAGACATAATTTAACAAAACCGATTGTTTATTTCAGTATAATAGAATACTATACCGGCTAAGATTCAGATTAGCTCACCGAGTGTTATAATATAAGACTTAGACAATAGTTCATCGATACTTAGACGTTCTAACTAGATTATGAGGTAGTAATTAATAATCAAACGTTGAAGGCTGTCCTGTTTCTTGTTTCTTGTTATTGTGTCTCACCCGATTGCTTACCAGTTCGATGTCATACCCGATTACCTGTCAATGTCAGCCGACCATCAGTAGCGTTCGTGTGGTGTTGGAGTGAACTAGCTGTAGGTCGAGGGTGTAGATGCGCAGCCAACAAGGGAAGGCTATCCGGAATGTCAACACTTTTTTCTGCACAACTCTCAAACTTCCTGTGTTATATCCGCCATCAGGCACCAGACAGTAGCAACTGACGGTGGTTCGCCATCTTCTCTTGAAATCATCGATTGCATTTTCTTTCCTCTTGGTGTCAAGGAGTTTACAATTAACCAGAGCCCAGAATTTCTATCGGGCAAAACTCTGGACAATTATGCGAATTGGTAATTTTTGGTATGTATTTCACCTCTTGTGCTTTTAAACGATTGAAGATCTGTCCAGTTAGAATCTGGAATCATTTATTGTGTAGGCGCCCACTTTCTGTGGTATAAATTTCACAGTGTTTCGTGCAGTGAGTCAAAAGTAATTCCAGATGGAAACCAAGAGGAGAGAAACAATTCTGTACACCCACGTTGATCGAGTGCCTCAAGGTAAGCGTCGTAGGGGAACATATGACTGCAAGCTGAACCAGAAGGTGTTGAGAACCGTCAGAGCAAACCCTGGACTTTCGCATAATGAAATCGCATCGCATGCTGCTCGCAGTACCGTTCGAAGAATTCGTTTGCGAGCAGGATATCTTTCTTATCGAGCCAACAAGCAACCAAAAAGAACGTTGAAGCAAAGTTTCGTCACCAAAACTCGAGCTCGGAAATTGTACCAGCAGGTTTTGACGAAGTACCAAGGATGCCTGCTCATCGACGATGAAACCTTCGTCAAAATGGATTTCGGATAGCTTCCTGGCCACAAATTCTACATGGCGACAACACGAGGAGATGTTTCTGCAAAGGCTAAGTTTCCTTTTATGGACATATTTTCCAAAAAACTGATGATTTGGCAAAGAATATGCAGCTGCGGCGCAAAGACCAAAGGGTTCGTGACGAACAAGATGATGGACGCGAAGCTGTACAAGGAAGAATGCTACAAAAACCGCGTACTATCTTTCATTAAAGCCCATAAAGGTCCGGTGAAGTTTTGGTCAGATTTGGAGAGCTTCCACTACAACCGGGAATTCATCCAGTGGTACCGCGATAATAACGTAGATTTCATCGATAAACACATAAATCCATCCAACTGCCTGCGGTTTCCGGCCTATCGAGAGATTTTGGGCAATAATGCAGCGAAAGCTTGAGAAAAGTAGAAAAACGACTCGCGGCGCGACTCAGACGACAAAATGTGGAACAAATGTGCCAAGGAAGTTGACTCCGGAGGTGTGCAGCGTTTGATGGGTGGAATAAAGAAGAAAGTGCGAATTTTCATTAGGAACGACGATAAACGATTTGTTTTGATATGTTTTCCTTAAATAACAGTGAATTACTTTTGTTTTGATGTATTAAACTTATTTGTTCGTCAATCCGTTACCAAGATACAGATGATTTTATTATTCCGGATTCTAAATGGACATAGCTTTGTAAGATAGATTTCGCACGATAACAAAATGCCAGAATATTAGAGCTTGAGAATCATAGCTTTTTATAACCGATAGCAACCACTTTTGAAGACATTCATTCTCGTACACATCTTTGTTGATAGAGCTGTACGACATGAAACTTTTGGATATTGAACCACAACTACATACGGACAACTTTTAGACTGCCACTTTGCTTGACAAGTCTATTTGCTATTACAGATGTCAAGATTAACGAAATTTTATTGAGCTGGTCGACTCAATCGACCTCACGGGACCAAGTGCTGGATATCACACATTTGGTCGAGTAGGAGTATGTTTTGATACGCGTTTTAATCGGTAAGTGATAATGGGCTGAGCAAGGTAAGAAACATACTGAACCATTATTTTTGCAGGTAAATAATCAATTTTCTTTTAGAAAAAAAATGTCTAATAAATAGTACATATTGCAAATTGCAAACAAAATGCGGTCAATTCGAATTGATCATTGAACTGATCAAAATTTATGAGGACACCGTCAGAAGCTTTTGTGGCGAGGAAGCCACAAAAATAATGTTAAGTAGAAATGGTAAGATATTGACCAGGAGAACTATTAGGACCACTTATGCGTTGGGTTAGAATAACAAAGAGTAAATTTGTTTTCTCGTTTGAATTCTGTTAAATTTGTAATACTTACATTGGAAATCAAGCCCAGTCAGTCGCCGCAAAAGTAGGACTTCCTGGAAACAATGACTTCTCCGAAGATCAGGCCGAAACTACCCAGAAGGATAGGGAGCACTTTTAAGTAGTTAAAACAAGAATATGCCATGAAATTAAGGAAAAAACATTCCCACAAGTTTAACCCCAAAAATCAGGTTTACTATAGGAAAGGCTTGCAAGATGGAACACGATCCGCTTTTTGCTCGTAACATGTATAATTTTTATTTTTTGCAGATCCAAAGACATCTTTCGAAAGAAGAGCTAAAAGGCTCCAACTTTACCCAAGGAACTGATTATATATGGTTATCAAAAAACAAGTTATGGCCTATTTTCAAAATCAATTGAAAATTTCAAAAATGGCTTGTAAGATGAAACTTGTAAGTGAACAGGTTCCAGACGGCTTTTTCAAGTCTATCAAAATCATAATTATGAAAAATCATGAAGATAGAGTTGCTGCACGGCATGTTTTGGAGTGAAATCGTAAATGGCATCTACTACACGTTTCCCTTGGAACGTTTCGGTGGTTCCGGCAGTGGCCAATATGGTCAAGGATCCAGTTTAAGTTTATAATAAGGTTTTTGATGAAAAACCAATAAGCAAGAGGTGTCGCATGGCATGTGTTGAGTAAAATAAAGAGTTAACCGCGTCCAGGACCCTTTATCAAAACCTGTTCCACGGAAATGGCCATATCTCGGTCAATTTAAGGCCGATTCTTCTTGTTATCAACAATTCATTCGCTTGGTAAATATTTTTTTGACGTAGACTACGTCTTACGGCAAGGGCAGGGTGTCAAATGAAAATCTAAAATATTGCGACCGTCACGAAAAACCGTACGTTTTGTACGCAAATAACTCAAATAATCCACGATAGATTTACATGATTTCTTCTTCAATCGGTCGAAAATTTTACCGCGCTCCAATTCAATTGTCAAACATTATTCTCAAACAATAGTAAACTATTGAATATAACGTAAATGTAAGGTGATGTCTTGTAATGTCATGTTTCAGAGTAAATTTACCAAATTTCCTATCACAGATTTCAAGTCGAAGCAAGGAACGTCTTGCATCATCTTCTTCTTCTTTGTGTTAGAGAGAGACTTTAACCAATCATGCCATTCGTCTCTCCATGTACGTCTCGCAGGCAGCTGAGAACGGCATTCCAGTTTTACCAAGCGACACGATCGGTCGTGTTTAGCGCTCCCTCGCAGTAAAAGTTTTTTCTCCCGTTTTTCCCCCTCGCTTTCCGCGATTGCGTTCGTCACGACTATCGCCTGCGCTGTCATCTTTGGTGGTGGCAAAGCAGAAAGTGCTTCAAAGTTCGATACGCCTGCCGACCAATGGGCAAATCGACCAACGGTGACATCCGCTCCCGAAACATTACCGCAACCGGGCAGCTCCAAGCGGCTGCGCCACGATGACGCCGATCCAGTGGATCCGAACGCTCGTCTACTAGCGAGCAATCAATTCGCCGTGCTTCCGATCCAGGAGGTGCCGAAGAAGGTGAAGGTTCCCCGCTCTTCACGACGTCAAAGGACATTGCTGCACTCAGGACCGAGCTTGCAGCTATCAAAATCCATCCGCTGTACAAGCTGTGCAGTAATGGAATTAAGGTGATGTGCTCGACGGAGGCTGCCTACCGTGCTGTCGGCGCTCACCTAGTCGCGAAGAAACATGAGTTCTACACTCACGACGCACCCGGAAGCAAGCCAATGAAGGTGATTCTGCGTGGCCTTCCAGAACTCACACCGGAGTCAATCTTCGCCGAGCTGCAAGCGGTGGCACTGAAACCTCAAAAGGTGTTTCCCATCAGGCGCCAACAACATGGAAATTACCGGGACCAACTCTATCTGGTCCACCTTGTGAAGGGATCCGTCACGATGGCGGAGCTGATGAAAACACGGGCCCTTTTCGACGTCATCGTCGAGTGGGACCGGTATCGTCCGAGACAGCACGACGTGACGCAATGTGGCAACTGCCTTGCGTTCGGCCATGGAACTCGCAACTGCCACATGAAACCGCGATGTGGCAAGTGTGCCGGAGCCCACAGTACCAACGATTGTGCCCCGATGGAAGAAGGTGCGGTACTGAAGTGCGCAAATTGTGGCGCAAACCATGAGTGCAGCAATCGTACCTGCCCCAAACGTGCTGAATTTTTGGCGATCCGCAAGAAATCATCTACCAAGTCTCGGCCTGCTCAACGCCGTCCACCACCTCCGATGAACGAGGAGAATTTCCCGTCGCTTCGGTATCAGGTGCCAAACCTACCACCGATCCCATTGAATTACCGCCAAGCAAACCGCCCGTCAGCTTCCGTCCATCATCGTTTCGCGGCAGCCGCCGCCGCCCCCAACCCGACTCCTCCTCCAGGCTGGGGCAATGCGAGTCGCAGTACTTTCACGCAACCACCCGTCGATGAACAGCTCTACAACTCGGAGCAAATGGTGGAGTTCGTGCAAGAGCTCTATCGCCAACTACGTTCCTGCCGCTCCAAGGAGGAACAGCTCAAAGCCGCCACATCCGTGACGATGACGTTCATTACTAAGTATGGACCGTAAACACACCATAAACATCCTAAATTGGAATGCTTGTTCCATCCGGAACAAAACAGTAGAGCTCGGTGACTTCCTTAACAGGAAGGCCATCGACATCGCCATCGTCACCGAGACACACCTCAAACCGGAAATCAGCATATTCATCCCTGGATACCGGATTGTGCGACTGGATCGTAGCGGCTCTAGTGGAGGAGGAGTTGCGATTGCCCTGCGCTACAACATCAACTGCCATCTGCTTCCGAGCTTTCAGCTGCAGACTATCGAAGCCATCGGAGTCGAAGTCGAAACTGCCGTCGGCCCAATCACCATCATTGCGGCCTATTGTCCCAAGCAAGCCAGTACCAACAACGGAACAACAACGGCCCTACGAAACGACATCCGTAAGCTAACTCGGAGGCAGGGGCAGTTCATCATCGCCGGCGACCTTAACGCGAAACACGAAGCCTGGGGGAACACTCGGCGGAATCGGAACGGAATAATTATGCAGGAAGACCTGGAAAAGGGACATTACACCGTCCTGGGCCCGGATACTCCCACCCGCTTGAGCCGATCCGGGGTCCATTCGACAATCGACATCTTCCTCACCAACATGGGGAACAACATCGCCCAGCCGGTAGTGCACCAGGAGCTCAGTTCGGACCACTATCCGGTGGTGGTCGAAGTTGGGTCCTCGGTCAACCGGCATCGAATCACCAGACGGAACTATCATCGTGCCAGATGGGAGAGGTTCCGACAACACGTCGACAACACCGTCGATTTCAACGTGCACCTCGATTCGGTCGATGACATCGATCAACAACTGCAGTCCATCGAACAGGCGATCTCCCAGGCCCGGGAGCAACACATTCCAGCGATTGAACAGGTGAGCAACTCTGTACCCATTGATAGACCCACTAAAGATTTGATACAATTACGCAACGCCATACGGAGGCAGTACCAGCGAACTGGTTTACCAACTCTAAAACGTCACTGCAATCAAGTTTCTAAAATTATTAAGGCCAGAATGGTGGACCTTAGAAATAATTATTTCGCTGACAAAATTCGCTCTCTCCCAGATTGTGCTAAGCCGTTCTGGAAGATGACAAAAATTTTAAAAACTAAGCCAAGGCCCATTCCACCGTTGATCCCACTAGACGTCAATGACTCAAGGGATCGGTTGATAACACCTGCAGAGAAGGCTGATGAGATAAGTCAACACTTCGTCAGTTCGCACAATCTCGGTCAAAACATCGTCAGTCCACACGAAGCTGCCGTTAGCGCGCTTATAACTAACATCGATCAAAGTCCTAACGACTTCTCCGAAGATTTGGAGATCTCAGCTGACGAATTGTTGACTTATATCAAGACCTCTAAGAACATGAAGGCCCCCGGTTTCGACAACATTTTTAACTTGGAGCTCAAGCAATTTAGCCCCCAGTTCTACAACCATCTGGCGGTGGTGTTTAACCAATGCCTCCGTCTTGGCTACTTCCCATCGTGCTGGAAGTCAGCCAAAGTCATCCCCATTCGGAAACCTGGGAAAGATCCTTCATGTTCCAGAAGCTACAGACCAATCAGCCTTCTCTCAGGTCTATCTAAACTGTTTGAGAAAGCGATCCACCGTCGGCTTCTAACATCTGCTGACGAGCTCAATATCCTGTTGGATGAGCAGTTTGGTTTCCGTCATGGTCGCTCAACAGTCCATCAACTTAATCGAGTCATGAACATCCTCAGGCGGAACAAGTCTGTTTCGAAAACATCCGCTATGGCCCTTCTCGATATCGAGAAGGCCTTCGATAATGTGTGGCATGATGGCTTGGTGTACAAGCTCAAGCGATACAATCTTCCAATCTTCCTGGTGAAGATTATTAAAAATTATCTCTCTGACAGGACATTCCGTGTTTCGTTGCATGGTGCAGTTTCCGGTAGTCAGGAGATCTCCGCCGGTGTTCCGCAGGGAAGTATATTAGGTCCACTTCTGTTCAATCTATTCACCTCGGATATACCCCCGCTCCCTGAGAATGGATCTCTGTCGTTGTTCGCCGATGATACCGCAGTCGTCCACAATGGTAGGGTAATAAGAGCGCTTGCCGCGAAACTGCAGCGAAGCCTGAATGTTCTGTCAGAATACTTCACTGAATGGAAGATTTGTATCAACGCAGCGAAAACCCAGGTCATCCTATTTCCACATTCTAATTCTCCCAGACTTGTCCCGCCTGAGAATTGTAAAATAAGCCTGAACAACACAACGGTGGAATGGACCAAATCAGCTGTCTATCTTGGTGTCACTCTAGACAGCAAGCTTATTTTCAGGGATCAGGTTGACAAAACTGTCACAAAATGTAATACTCTGTTGAAACTACTGTACCCATTGATCAACAGAAGGTCTACATTATCCCTTAAAAATAAGCTTGCTGTCTACAAGCAAATTATACTTCCGGTCATCGAGTATGCAATGCCAATCTGGGAGAGTTGTGCAAAAACACATCTCCTGAAACTTCAGAGAGTACAAAACAAGTTCCTCAGGATGATAATGAACACCCCTCCGAGGGCAAGAACATCTGAGGTCCACCGTCTGGCCGAGATAAAAATGCTCGACGATCGTTTTAGTGAGTCTATCAATCGGTACAGGGCACGCTGCTTGACATCGGATCACCAGATCATCCGGAATCTGGTTCCCCACCCTAGGATTTTCAAATTGTAGTTTTAGTTGTAGATTAGGTAGGTTATCAAATTTTAACACTAACAATGCCCCAAGGGCTGCACTGAACAATTTCATGTAAAACATAAACACACTAAACACACCAAACACAAGCAATTCATTAACAAAGCTGAAGAGCCCATTGGGCTGAAACACTTAATCTGTAAAATTAGTTTATACGACAAAAAACTGATAAATAAAAGCATATTTTACTCTACTACTATACTAGCTGAGAACGGCATAAGCGCACACATAGGAAAATTTTGCCTCAGTCGTTTGGCAGCATTGAAGCTGTGCGGAGCTGATCGCAAAGGCAGTTGGTGGTCGCGTAGCAGCGCTCTCCCAAGGCTCTCCCAAACAGCGATCGTCGCGATGAGGTAAAATGGCGGATATGGGGGCGCACAATCACGTCGGTTTGTGCAAGCCGCCACCTTACCTCATCGTGACGATTGTTTCGCCGCTCTTCGAAAACGCTGCTGTTTGGAGGAAAGCGTCTTTGAGGCGAGCAGCAGTAGGTGAAAATAATTTGTCCTTTTGAGGACAATAAATTAAAATAAAAGAGTTGTTTATTATAGAACTAATCTTAAATTCAGTTCGGTGCTCGATAGAGGGCGAGCCGTCGGTAAAAATTTTACCCAGCTGGTTTGCGCAATCCGTAAATTGATAATCTGTCCTTTTGAGGACAACTAATTTGATTGAAAGAGTTGTTTGTACAAGAATTAAACTTTTATTTCGTTTGGTTTGTGTGCCTAATATCATGGTGCCGATTCGTTCGCTGCAACTGCAAAAACGCATCCATGGAGGGCGAGCCGTCGGAAAAATTTTACCCAACTGGTTGGAGCAATCCACAAATAATCTGTCCTTTTGATTACAACCAATCCAGTTCAGAGAGTTGTTTTTATAAGAATTAAATTAATCTTTCGTTGGGTTTGTGCAGCATTTAATCAAGTGCCGATTTGTTCGTTGCCAACAACTAATTGGGACGCTGGAGAAGGTCCTTCAACTCGAGGTAGGAAATTGATATTTATTAAATTTAAATCAATTTGACAAAGTGCATGTCATCATAGCAATTGAATATCTCTCTATGTTATCGGTCCCTGTTTTAATAAATTTCAACATAGTATTAATTGTATTCTGGTGATGACATGCGCCGCGTGCTTTTACATCATACGAACCTACACATGATATCGATACAAATAATGAACATATTTTAATGCGTGATTATTTTCTTAGGTGTTTATTTTATACCTATAAGAATTTATTATATCATAGTAAAATGTAGAATATAAAAGTTTTCAATGGAAAAGTAAGAGTCAGCGGTTTTGTATTTTTCGAAGGGCTTATTCATACCAACACCTATATAACTAAATGAATATAGTGGGAATTTTAATGTTTTGAAATGGAAGGGCCGATTGATCACATGAGAAAGTCATTTAGATGTTATAAAGTAGCTTTATATTCCGTATAGTATACCGAATATAGCCGAATGCCAGGAGCGATTATATAAATAAATGCCCGGAGCGATGAAATAACTAAACTTTACTGAAATTCGTTCTAACAAGAATCCTTAATGATATCTGTTGACATCGCTACGACGACTGACAAGCTGGATGCGCCCTTTGCAGAAAAATAAAGCAAACGCTAGCCACACCCGGGATCTGACAGAGGATTGGCGATGCGTGATAATGAAACTCTACAATTGTGTTCCAGAAACAATAGAACATTATCTACTTCTATACAGTGCATGTTATTTACAACTTTACTCTGAGCGGAGATTTATATCGAGTTATTGTTTTTTGCCTGTTTGCTGTTTAATTTCTAAGCTTAAATTTAAATAGAGTGTTAGAACATAGGGTAAGAAGTATGGTGAAAAAGAAGTGTTTGCAAAATCTAATTATACTTAAATTCTAGCTTAATATCATATTCTACAATTCGCTATACAAAGGAAATCTCTATTCTATAGAACCCTTTGTGCTCGTAAAGGTACCTACAACCTACATTAAATCTTGAATAGATCTGGCATAACTGTTGTTGTATGATAGCTAGAAGAGGCAGTAACAGTATGTATAATAAGAATAACTTAAACTTAAGGCTAATGATGTTTTCTACTCTAGGAATTTTGTAACCTCTTTCTCAACACAACAATAAAGCGATTCACAGAATTTGTGCCACTGCTATCGGACAACAATATCCATATCCATCGAAAGTTTTCGACTCAATAATGTTAGTTGGTGACTTTTCATGGTCCAGTACAGCAAACGCCTAGTTAAGCATGTCTTAGCAAAGGTATAACTAGTTGAATATCGTTTCTAGCTAAATTATTGTATGAGTTATAGTTAAAATTGTAATCGTGCGCTACATAATCGACTGAGTCATGGGACATGTACCATATACACTTGTATATAACGTTACTACATCTGCAAGATATTTTTTGTTATTTTCTGTTTGATAAAACTTTCCGAATTTTGAACATTTTTAGAGACGCTAACACATCTGGAAATGTTGCAATTGATTTTAGTGTTTTCATAACAATCATTAAACCTGTCGGATATTTTCTGATGACGAATTTTATCGTAATTTGAATTCCAGAGAAATTCAATGTTTATTATTACCCTTGATATCCAGAATTGCTCAAATTGCATAAATTGCAAATCTTTGATTCTTTGAAGTTGAATTATGAATAGGCATACTACAACTCATATTGTATACAAATGATCCGAATGTATGATATTTAAATGGTGAATGTTGAAAAGGAGACAAGGTATCAGTCAAAATATATGTTTGTATGTGCATATTATAGAATTTCCTCCGCTGCCTGTCGTTACTGAAATCCCCCAAACGATGCAAAACATTGTTGATGGTTCCGCCGATGTTAAGAAATCCGAGATGCAGGCCATTCAGGCACAGTATTACATACCGTCTTCTGAGCATTCAAGCCAGGGTAAGTGACTCAATTATTTATAAAAATGCCAAAATCGCAACAAAAATAAAACTTTGCAGAGTTATTCGAACCGAACTTAGAAGGAGCGTCAAAGGAGTTCATCAAACGGTTTGTGAATAATCGTTTTGGTTTTCCGTGCGGTGTTTGTGAGAGGTTGTGGTTCATGAATGACTTTAAACAGGTCACTACCGTTGAAGCCGAGGTGTTATTCGTTGAAGGCTTGGCTGTATGCGCAACTTGTCGCTCAAGTATGACCAAAGGAAAGCTACCTGCGCTAGCCGTGACGAATGGTTTTAGCTATCCGCCTTTTCCATTGAATCCAGCTCTTCCATCATCGATCAGGTGATAAATGTGCCCGTTGATGTCGACAAGATGGTGAAGGAACTGCCACGACAGCTGGACGACGACAGAGCCTTCAATGTGTCCATCAAAAAGCACATCATCCACAAGTCCAGTTACCTGTCTGGATTTGTGAAGAAGGAAACAGTGAAGGCCTGGTTGAAGTTCCTACAAGAAACCCCTCTGTATCGCCGATACGGTATCATCTTCAACGAAAATCATCTGCGATCAATCGACTCTGACCAGCCAGCTGTCGACACTACTGATTGCATCGAGATGATTGAAGGAGATAACGATGTTGAACTGCTGATAGGTCAGCAGCAAACTCTCATGTGGAATGAGGATAAATGTCTGGAAATAGCGCCGGGACAAAACAGAGTGCCATTGTCGATCATTTATGACGAACACGCTGAGGAACTTTCATTCCCAGACATTTATCTAGGGCACCCTAGAACATTCAACCCAGATGTGCGAGTGACTCCATTCATGATGGCTACCAGTGAACTGCGGCGGCGTGATCGACGGGGTGTCAAGCCAAAACATGTTCTGTACGTTGCTATGAAGATACTTCGGCTACGTGTTTTCGAGGGTCTCCAGTATACCTTCAAGTGCATAGCGACAGCAAACATCACTCGCGGAATGCTGAGCGACAGGAAATTCAGATTAAACAGATTAAATATTTTATTGCACGCAACCTGGTGAAATACATCAGAAAAGGTATGCCAGTTATTGGGACTGGCAATTTTAACATTATTGTTCCAAAGTCAGAGAAACTTCCCTTCATTGATTTCATGAAGAAGTATCTCTATCTAGACTTGGCTTTGAACTGTGATCAAAAAACTAGTCGTGATAAAGATTCTGCCGCTTTAACCTTCGTTCGTGACCTCCGCTTGCAATGCCAGCAATATTATGCATTTTACTTGAACCACCGTCCAACAATTTTGATTTTCGACGAATAAACATTTAGTAATGTCAAGCGATTATGATTATAAGAATGAGCAAAACTATCATTAATTTAATAATTTTATATTCCCTCACAGATCCTCAACTATCTTCTAGGCCTTAAAGATAGTCCATCGTAAAACGTGCAACCGTGGCCGTGTCATCATTTAAACCAAAAGGCCCTTTTCAGGGCCACCACAGATTTATAAAGAGTGTACAAGAGAATTTTCCCACGCACTGACTTCATAAAACCAAACGGCCCTTTTCAGGGCCACCAAATAATATCTCAAGAGCGTACAATAGAATTTTCTTATATACTGGCTTTAACACGCTGGTTTAATATCCCATAAGAGCCGCACCCGTCATATTGTGACTTAAACTGCTTCTATCGGTAAGGGTAAGCGACCGGCACGAATAATTGAAACCCTTTTAACGCTTATAATAGCCACACAGAATTTCCCTGACGTAACAATGCACCACTTGGTTTATCAAAGTCTACGTCAACCGGTCGTGTCTTGTACACAACCCCACTGATTTTTTTCGTATGTTTACTAAAACAAAATGTTTGACAACGGTATCTTGTACAAAATCTCATCATAAATTCCGGTGTTCAGTCGCCATGGCCAATTATTTTACAAACATATAAATCTGCATTAATTTTCCAGTCGAATACTTTTTGGCGAAACTGAATCGGATAATATTTGATGAAGTTAGTACTTCAAATTTGATCAAACATTTGCTTATCCCGATCATTTTGTCTATCCCCTGTGCAATTTGAAGAAGGAATTTTTCAAAACTTTAACGAAAGAACTCTCTGAAGATCAGGAGAGAATTTGCCTGAAGTTCCAAAATCTAGTACCAACACCCAGAAGTGTTAGCTTTCCTGAGAGCTTTCTCCAGTTTCAGGAGTTGCCAGAAGTTCATGTAAATACTTCTCAGAGGAACAGGAAGAATTAAAGGGGGTACTTCCTTATAGTTCAAACTAGATGTTCCCATTAATTCAGGAACAAACTTTCCCAAAGTTCAGGAGAAGACTTCTCGTGTACAAAAGAGGACTTCTAAGAAGTTCAGGAAGAAAATTTCAAGAAATTTAAAGATGATAAAAAATTCTGGAGAAAATTTTCCCATGTTTTGGAGGAATTTTCCACGCAGAATCAGAAGCCTAGAAGGTTACTAAGTTCAGGTAAGAGAAATCCAAATGTTTCTGGAAGGTTAGGTTTGATTGTTTGATTGATTGAAATTCCAAGAAAATCATTAGTGACTGCCAAGAGGTTCAGGAACAAACTCACCAGAATTTTAGCAAAGAGATTTGCATAATGGGCATAATGATTTTCATTGCTTATGACACCATATTAAAATATGTTAAACACCATCTTCCCAACCGTTCGCATCGTACTTTGAGCAAGAACACAAACTCACGTCAGAATTACAATTCCTTGGTTTCCATCTAACCATATTGCGATATTTAATTGGTAAAAAAATTTAAATGATGTCAAGGTGAATCGCTGCTTCATGTATTGTTTCCTATCTTTTGTGAGTCTACAGTGAGTCTTGATTTTGCTCTACTGCCCTACCAATCTAAGCACCCTTCCTATCAACCACCTGTTCAGCCACCTAATCGTCGATCATTTCCATCGCAAATAACTTCACGGTGGCGGGCGCATACTTTTGACAGCTATTCGGGAAGAATTTTGGCCACCAAGAGGACGAAGACTGATCAACCCGATACTTTCCCAGCATAGCCTTTCTGTGTCTGTTTGTGTGCTTCTCGACCAAGCAGTACACTTGTAGTTGATCAGTGTCTTGTCCACCAAACGATTTCTATGCTCACTTCGACGCTCCATTGCACGCCGTGAGCTACTCACCGATATAAGTTCTAACAATTTTCGAAGGGGTAAAATGAACTGACTGAGTAATTTGCTGCATTTCGTGATCATTCCCAGCAAGAATAAATCGCCATGTCTGTGACAGAGAAGGGACTGCTTGCACTTTAGACGACCCTCACACTTGGATTGTTTGTGGGAATATAGGAATCAATCATCAAGGTACCGTCGGGGGGACTTGCAACACCCACGTTAATACGCAGTTTTTGTTCAATTATGGTGAAAATTAACATAAACAACAAGCGAAATGACGTGTGCATTGTTTACACTCTATTCGTTATGTTTGGTGACTAATCGAGTGAAAAATATTTCATTTTGTTGGTTATCCGAATATTCAGCTCACATTTAAGTACCAGAAGGGTCTTCCTTTAGCTCAGTCGGTAAGTCCCCCGTACAAGGGGGGACTGGCGACACACAACGTTTCGTCATTTGCTAGATAAGTGCAAAACGTAATATTTTGTTTGTATACTTTATTTGATAGTACGAACACTCAGTAAAACTTTTATGGAATACTAGAGTAAATGAAACAATGCAATAATAAGCAGCCATAACAAATCGATGCAATAATGAACAGCCAACCGCTTAACATAAACTAAAATTTGTTTGAACTTAAAAGCAAAAGGTAAGGTTGAGGCTGCTCCTGTTTACCTTCGAACTACGAACGTTGAAATAAAACAATCATCTTGAATCGTAAGATTTCCATCCGAAAAAAACGTCCATTATTCACTGTTTACATTTATTAGCTTATATTACCAACGGAAATTCAGTGGATGACAATCCACCTCAGTAAACCCACCCAGTAGCTTACTCCACCCGAAGAAAATCAGTCGACTGCTCGTAATAAGCTTAAACATTTATAGCAAAGAACATTAAAATTCTCAATAAATCGTTGCAGCCCTTCCTCCATTCCGGAGCCGGAAAAAGAGTTTGCCAACAGAAATGCACGCCACGCGAGGATGATTCCAACATTAAAAGACCACTTCCATATTCCTCGAAATGGCTACGAAATGTAATAAAAGAATGAGCGAAATTCTACCCCCGGGAGGCGGTCACCATCGGGGGCTCTGATCTCTCTGTAATGGCTCAGCCAAACGAACTCGGAGGCAGCACGGCCCGAACATCTTATCGGCCTTATCCGTCTCACTCTACCATTGTGCTTTCTTGCGGTAGTGTAGTACTGCTGCCAAGACATGCGATACGAATGAATACACCAGGGAACGACCGGTCGGCGACGAGTCGGGGAGGATTCGAAATTACCATAATTTCATGAAATTTATAGTTTGATAAACATGACTGTAACTTGCAAATTGAATTTATTTGGTCGTTTTTTCTCAAGTTTCTCGCACCACTCGCGGTCGAAAGAAGGTACATGGACTTTTTTATGACAACCTTGCAGACGTAGGGACGGGAAGTTTTTGGAAGTAAATTCCATTGTTGGACCTGTCAAGCAAAGACAATCAATTAATTCTATGATTTTGACGTAATCCAGTCAATTAGACTCATGGTACGATAGTGATTGTTTTGCTTTTTTTTTTAAATTTTTTTTTTTGCATTTCAGTGATCTAAATTCACTTCCACAATTATTTATTGAAAACTTTCGATGCTAGGTACCATTTTTGCATAACTTTTGTGTGGCAAGTACAATCATACCCTATGCTTTCCTTAACGACAAATTGCTAGTCCAGACCGGTAATCGAACCCTCCCGCATGGTATTGCTTTGTTGCTGCGCCTTAACCGATTGAGCTAGAGGAGGACCCTTTATTTGCTAAAAGTACTTTTTCCATTTCAATTAATCTTATTGCAACTCGTAGGCACAGTTAAATTTTATATAACTATACCCAGCACTCAAGTTTCTGTCAAATAAATTAGGTATTGTTGGAAAACAAAATATGTCGTTTTTAAATAAAAATCAATTGGTTCATTAAATTGCCTCAAAAAGTAAGTTAGAGAGAGAGAGAGAGAGAGAGAGAGAGAGAGAGAGAGGATTTCTTTATCAACCCAAAAGTGATCTACTGTGACCGCACAAAAAAATCCACGCACAACTATAGTTATGCAAATAGAGTTTGCTGCTTTTCAAGATGGTCCGTGAGTTTGATTATTATTTTCCATTAAATATAAAACAGGATTATAAAGGGAGGTAGTTCATCAAACCTTTCGGTCCGCCTTTAAGTATCTTGGTTGTCTGTCGATCTGTCAAATTTTGAAGACGTTATAAGTTATGTCAAATTATAATATTCCGCCCACTATATCACAAAACATTGGGATTTGTTGAGCGACTTGGAGATAATTCTTATCAATTATTTCACAAAATCCATCAATTGAAATTTATGACATAGACAATCAACTTGCTTGTTGCAGATATCAGTTCCAGTTTTAAAATAGTTTTTAGAATGTACTAGGTTAGTCAAAAAGTTTTGAAAACGGAAATGAAAATACATTTTTACTGCTCAGTATGGCTTCCCATAAAATCAATACACTTTTTTAAAATGTGAGAACTGCCAGAAGTCAGAGGGAGCTAAATCTGGCGTGTTTTCGCTATGATTTCTGATAATGATGTACTTTTTGGACGTTTTGAGCGTGGATCGTCTTCAATGCTTGTGCGACCACGCCTAAACTCCAAAACCCATCGGTGAACAACTGGAAATCTTCTTCTTCTGCTATTTTTGAGGGGACTATAACCCTTCGGGTCATTCGTCCCACGACTGCAAATGAAGAAGCAGACTCTTTTAATACTATCACCATCTTTGCATGAATCTCAGTAGCCGATAAAACTTCTAAAACAAAGAATTCAATCACTGCACTGATCACTGATATTCGTATTTTTCCATTATTAAAAAATACACTGACATGTCAACTTCGAATGGCTGGTAAACAAAGAATGAATTTACAGATCGAAATGAAATTTTGAGTACGTTCTTATAAAAGACGAAATATTAAAATGGCCTAGAGATTTAGGTGTTTCTACTGCTCCATAGATGTCGCATGCACAACTTTGACTTTTTTTTTACGCATGATTCTGTTTTGCTCGTTTATTCTTTCGACGATGTTCGTTTTCGAGAATTCGTGTAGAATCGTTTGATCGGAAACATCACACTCGTTTAGTATTCTGTTAGCAACCGAGGGTTGCTATTTTAAATCGGTGGAGCTCATGTGAGTGAATGAGTTTTCCCATGCTCGGCCACAACAAGTCGAAAACACTCGCATGAACCAAGAAGAAAGCTACTATCAATGTCGATGTTCATT
Organism: Aedes japonicus; assembly: GCA_034211315.2. NCBI lineage: Eukaryota > Metazoa > Arthropoda > Insecta > Diptera > Culicidae > Aedes > Aedes japonicus. The sequence continues at coordinate 4,560 of JASCZW010008372.1, read as the reverse complement.
ACTTCGGATTCTAAATTTGATTTTGAAAGAGTTGCTCTGCTGGTGAATTTCGTGCACATTATGAGAATTGCGCAATGGTTTTAAATATAAAATTATTGGAAGCTTAAAGCAGTTCTTTGATTCATTGTTATCTAGTAGTACCCTAAATGGACATTCGAAAATTTTCAAATGTATGTAAAATAATTCCAGCAAGTAATTAAAAGGAACAAACTAACAAAATTAAATGACTGCAGCTGCAAAACCACGAAGAAAAAGTTATGCAAAATGGTGTTTTTTCTCAAATTTGATCAACAATTTTAATTTTATTCAACGTGACACCGATTGCTACGTACACCGTGGTAGACTGTTTCGACAGATTGTGTTTCTTTTTGATTTCAAATATTTCAAAACACAGATGCACCAGTGTATCTGAACTATTTTCAAAATTTTAATGAATAGTAGACAGAACGCATATGAGTTTCGTTTCGTCATTGATAATACAACATTCCTTAATGATTTGCTAATAACTCGTGACTTAAGAATGCAAGTAGCAACAATTTAGCAACAATCACAGTTTGCTTTCATTTGCGATTTACTGAGATTTGAAAAGTTATACTGAATTTTCCTATGTAAATTAGATAAAAAAAAAAATACAGGTAAGTTAAGAGGAGCAAACCATAAATTAAAAGCCACCAAAACTTATATTAATAGGAGGTTACCATTTATGATTTGAACTACCATTAAAAAAATATATTCTGTTGAAATTTTGTGAGCACGGAGAGTAAAAAACTTTGTTTTACTTTGTTGTTTACCCAGACAACCAAAATGCACGTATATTGAAAGTTGTTTTCATGACACATTAAGTAAACAAATCTTATTAAATGCAAAAATATAGCTTATACGTGCAAAAGTGGAGGCCATATATGTGCAAATTCCATTGTTTTCTTAAACGAGTTGATTTTATATCGTATGCTATTGTATATTTAATAACAAATTCGATTTAAAAAGGTTAGCGATGTGTATCCGATTAAGTTTGTGATGCAGTACGATGAAGAAATGACACATCGTATAGAAGTCGAAAATTTGCACTCTTCACGATTTTACTTAAACAGGGCACAATTAATTTACTTAAAGGCCACAATTAATTGCGATTTTGACTAACAATATAGGAATAAACGATACTAATTGAATACTGTTATACGACTTGACTGGGTAGTCAATTTATGCACTGAAAATTTATTTTCGTAATTAAGATTTCACTCTTTTCGTTAGCATGGATTTTGTACATAGAACAAATTACACGTATATTGTATGAAACACCCGTAATGCTTGAGTGAAATGCTATCATTACACCATTTTGTACAATGTACGAAATGATATTTGTGAAGATCAACCAATTGCTGCTTTTTCTTTAATCGTACTCATACATGTTGGTATTACTGCTAGGGTTGGTTGGAGTTATTGATTTATCCCAAAATAAAAATTAAAGTGCTATCGAGAGTCATAAGCTCATACATCATTACATGGATACACACGGATTTAACAACAGCTCTTCCCAAAAATACAGGTCCAAACCTCATGTCTGATACATAAACTAAAATGCTGTTGCTTGAGATTTGCGTGTTTTTGTTTCAATTACATACTGCGTCAACATAAAAGATCTGTCAGTCAATTATGCAACCAACAGAGAGGTTTATTTTTTTATAAATAACAGAATATTCGTAGCACTTTGTATTGCTTTCGTACAATAAGCGAATGTTCTTCCTGTGTTGACAAATGCGTCCTCTCACTCTACTCTAGCCTTTAAATTTGAAAAGATACAGGCTTTTGTTTTATCGAAACATACTGTTTTCAACAATAACAATGAAGGAGGCGATATGCGACATACCATGTGTTGAGGAAATCAAGTAAGCTATGGAATCGCAGGAAGAGAAAATAATTCACTATCCTAACAATCGTTGCTGAGTACGGTAATAAAAAACGATAATTATCAATCGGAAAATTGTTTAAAGAAAACTTCAAGCCGAAGAAATAGCAGCTACAAAAGAACGAAAACAATTTGCAAGCAAACCATCTGAACAATTGGTCCTCTGTCTAAGTGAGTTATTCAGTTACGCTGTTTGTCGCCTTGTCGCCAGATTGTTTTTTTTTTTGTCGCCAGTTTGTTTTTTTTTATATTTCAGTTCACTGGTGTACAAAAACAACTGGAGAGCCAAAAACTGTAAATATATGATAAATAGAATCAAAAGATGCATTCGCCAAATCGATAAAAAAACTGGACAACGTTCCTGTTCACATCAGGACAAAGTTTCTGTCAAATAGCTGAATACGGACCGTTTTCAAATGTTGATAATTTTTTTTAAGATAAAGGACTTGCCTTCAAAATATATCAATCAGTTTCTTTTCTATAAACAAGTTTTCGTATGGTCCTTAAAGAAAATTCTATTTTTTTAGCTATACCTCTTTAGGCAGCTATTGGTGCAGTTGATGTAAAACGTGAAAAATTATTCCAAAATATCGCCATTTGCCAGCAAAATGCATGAAGAGCAACATATTTTAAATTTTCCTGATCACTACATTATTTCCAACAACATAACGCATCGGCTGGAGGGTATTCGCAAATAACCGAAAAACCGAAAACGAATGGCTTCGGGAATGTATTCCATTTTTCAATATTTTCTTCGGTCACCGGAATATCAACATGCTGATTTATTAACTATCAACTCACTCCAAGCCAGGTCAGTCTCTCATATTTTTCGCCCTCTGCTTGTTTCACACTTCATCAGATGCCTTGTTTTGTTTGGGTATGAATTTCACCACTGGACTGGTTTGAATCCGAGCTCCGGAATTATCCTCTTCCTGTTCGGTAATGGTTGAGTGGATGCGATTCAATGCGGGGAATATAATTTTAGGTTATCATTCAACTGAACGCGATTCAATCATTTGGAAACAATAAACTAGTAGCTTCAACAATTGATGTATCAGAAAATGTAAGCTTTTATCATTTCTTTGAAATCAGTTAACATGTAATTTTGTTTTGATGATACTCTGTCATAATGTGTATCATTTGTCCTACATGACAACAATCCTCTGGCAAGGTATGGAGATGGAAATTGGAAAATCTTACATTGGGAGCGTCATGAAAAGTGGTCTGCTTTTGATTATCAATTAATTAGTCATTCATTCTCATTGAATTTGATAAATCTTGCATCAATTGAATTTTTCTAGCAATTGAGTTAAATTTTAGGAATTGAAAAATTTTAGGAATTGGAAATTTTAGGATTGGAAAAGTCAGTATGTCGATTCCTAGTGCAGTTTGTGCGCTTTTCTACTAACTCATTAGGGCATCCTCTGGTTCGCTGGCTGGTTCGACGCACGTTCCTTCCCAGTTGGCGACTCACTATTTTGCAGCCCTATAACAATACAATTCAGTAAACTCAACATCGCATATGATATCACATATCAGTATAACGTGGAGGTGCTATACGTACATGCTTCCATTAGCTCTAGGTAAACTGTGTTTATATCGCTCCACGTTGTACTCTATATCCACTATCATATGCGATGCTGTGTTCTTGCAACATGGTTCTGAAACTCTGATCTAACAAGTTGCTATCTCAAACTTCCACGGGTCAAGAGACGATAAATACCGCCAGCTAAGGGTTGCGTACTTAGCTGGAAGTGCAGCTCTGGGAACTGTTGTCCCTCTGACTTCAGCTTAATTGAGGAGGTGCGTGCCGAGCGTCCGCCCGCTAAAGGGAGGTGCGGCTCGAACAGCGTCTGCCCTAGCATCCAGCGGCTGAGTAAGAAACGCTGTATCACGTCAGCTACACCTAAGGTGAGAGCCCGATCAACGCGATGTAGGCAGTGCGACCCCGGTACGGTAGCATGCTGAAATTGAACCCTAACACAGAAAGATGGAAGCATTCTTACACGGTTCTATGGACCCAATTTCAGATCATCATTTCATATTCTGCTATGTACAATAATTTAGGATTTTTTTCCCTAGTGACTATGGTAATGCGATGCCCGTCTACAATTCCAGCATGACCACAATCTAGAATACCGACATTAGAAGCAATTGCTATTACTTACTTTGTACTATAACATCCCTTTATAATTTTTCTATGCTATTTTCAGCTTCGCATTGTATGAATCGTTGTAAGTTTAAGACCAACTAACCTCACGCTCTTAGAAATGATAGGATGTACGACAAATTCCACAAAGGAATTATTTTCCTTCATTAAAAAAAATTAATCTAAAATTTAAAATTGTTTATGTAACCTACATTTTCTAATTCCCAGACATAAAGAGGTTATTACTATAGGCCTTGTACACCAGAATGCAAGAATTTGTAACCGAGAATCTCAAAATTTCCTAATCTCTTTTTTATTTTTGATTTATTAATCTTCCTCTATTGGGCAAAAATCATCATCTATCCTCGTATGAAACTTATTTTGCCTAATTGATAAAGCTACAAAATCTTTTTTTGCTAGCCTACCAAGATCAGGTACAATTTGCGAGTCATTGAAATGTTTGGAGTGATGAACCGCTTTGATTGCCTAGCTATGAAAGTGTTCC
>JASCZW010008371.1:0-20865 GCA_034211315.2 Aedes japonicus | reverse complement strand
CATTTTTATTTATAGAGATGCTCAAATTTGAGGATCTGAATTTTGAGTTTTGATGTACGGGTCATTTTAAAATCAGTACACTGCTGATCGTAATTCAAACTCATCAACATGGTCTTATCTATGGAAACAATACGTTTTGCCGTAAAAGGGTTTCGGAAGTGGTGAACGAAAAATTATTAATTTACTACAGATGAAAATTCAGGTTGTTTCTAGGATGTTGCCAAAATTTCAGTTCTACTGCTTCACAGGGAAATTAGAAACAAGCCTGTATGTATGTTGTTAAGTGTTATAGTGTTGAGTTCTGTGGATCGCGCTTATGCCCGTTTTCGTTCATTTTCAGCGATAGTAGAATTTCAACAAAATCTTGATTTGTGGTATCTTGAATTGTTTTTGTCAAATCTATTGAAGTTTTACACAACTACACGGAAAAAATCCGTTCTCAGATCCGTGAACTGCAGTCATGAAATCGAGAACATGCAAAAATACACAGTGAACTGAATCACGTAATTATGAACTAAATAACATTTAGAGGCAAAAATCCTGAAAACGAGAACTAGTCCACGGTCCTTTTTCATATTCGAGAATGCTTTTTTTTCTGTGTAACATTTATACATTTAAATTTTCTGTTGCCATGCTCACTATTTGTTAATTGATGCTGATTTTTTAACAGCAATCAGCTTTTGTTTTTGCTGACCTAATAGTTATAGCCAGTGTGTGAAAAAATTGACTGCCCGAAATGAGTGCGAAAAACAACAGCATTCAATTCTTTGGTCTTTGCTGAACACACGAATTACTAATAAAGAGAAAAAGCAATGAACGAACGAACACAAGCATTCGGTCCCCTCCAAAAAGGTGACCCACACCGAATGTCTTCATTCACACAGGATGCTACCGACACATTTTTCTATACAGATCTCCGGTTCAATCAGTCAAAACAAAAAGAGGAGAGCATCACAAAACACAATAATCGCAAACATTCTGACTGAATGTGTTCTTGCTATCACCGAATTTTGGCTCTTCTGAAATTCAGTTTTGCACCGAATCGGTGAATGACGAGATGGATGTTGGATAAATTCACGGGATTCTGCTTATTGAATTTGAATTTTTCGCACCCTGGTTATAGCTCCTGAATTAAGGAAGTGAAGATTTAATGGAGAGGAAGTTAAAGACAAATGGACATAAAAAACAATACCCGACCAGAAGCGTATAACATAAAAATTACAAAATCATAACAAACCTTGTTACGACTAACTGATTATGATATAAATTTGTTTAAAACTTTTTCATCTAGCTAATTGTAAAACATACTTATAACAAATTATGATATATAGCCCAGGGAGGCACAAGCTGCGTAAAGAAAGTAAATTAATTTTAACACTAGCTGATATGATTTTGCTACACCGTAACAAAACTGTTACAAAGTTTGTTTTGTTTATGTTATATGTATATCATAGTTTGCTATAATTTTATTATCTCTGGAGGATCGTTTGTTAGAATTTCAGTTATTTTAACAACATCCGCTATCTAAATTCTAACAATCTCTGTTATGAAAACAGCGTAACTGAATAACAAAACTTGAAATAATTTCGTTGTACCCTTTTTATCGGGTAAGTCATGACATAGAAGGAGATGTTCGCTCATCACCATGAGGTACCAAGAGTGGACAGTGTAATGTTTGCTAGAATGAAAGATATGACGATACTATTCCCCAACATCCCACTACGGGGTAGATCAAGGCACGGACGAATCCGCCACCTCAACGAGCAGTAATAACGTGATGGTTCGCGCCCATGTACCTCGGTGTCGATTTTCAAAAACAAAATCGAATTTACATAGGCAATTATGGTTTGAAATGATCTAGAAATCATCCCTGAAAAGTTACATTGTTTTTAAATCGTTTAGCCGTCAAGGCCGTTAAGTCTATCGACTTTCAGTTTCATATGCGATTTTGGCTTTTTCAGCATGAGGAAAGTAGTATTTTCAATTTGTTTTCAAAAGTAGTATTTTTTAAGTGTTGCTCAATTTTGAAGAACGATTTCACACATTTCAAAGTGGCACCACTGTCTGAAGGTGGGTGGTGGCACCCGGTTACAGCAATATCACCAATTGTTATTGATGAAATTAATACAGGGGAGGATTATACAAAACGCACTGTTTAAGCAACATTGTGAATTACAAGGTATGGTGCATTATGTTGTTTTCGTTTGTAGATCAAATGTGATTTACATTCAAAACGATGATTTCTCATGATATTTTAAACCTTTTACTTTTTTATCCCAAGACGACACCGGGGTTAAACGCTTGTTTTATTGCTCAATATGCACCCCATAATTGGGGTAAGACAAACCACAACAGTAGGATATGATGCACCATAATATTGGGATGACATGCACCGCTTAAAAAAAAGTAAAAATACGGCTATAAAAAGTTACTCATTAGAGTTGAAAAGTGAGGAGGTTGCAACATATCGCCACATCCTTTAAGCTCTGTTTGGTAGTCAAGCAGCCAATGGGTTTAGAATAAAGATAGCAAGAGGTTACAATATGTTGCCAATTCGTCATTATATATATATATATACGCTTAGAAAAAAGTACCCATCGGAGCAGTTAACTGTAGGAAGCCAACATTGGGTATAATTATGTTTACCAATTTATAGGGTTCAAATCACTTACTATTGAGTATAGTTTTACCTGAAGTAAGTACTTTATATTCATACTTAACTGCTCTACTTTGTACTTTTTTCTTAGCATGAAAACGTAAATAATGCCACGGTGCGTTCTGCCCCAGTTTTAGTTTTGCATAGTTTTGTCTAAATATTCTGAAAATACGTGGAATTGTTGTGAACTTTTGATACTGTGCTGAAGTTTTCTTTTGTGCGAAGCATGTGAAGTGAATGTATTATTAACCATGGATATTTTGACGCATGGTAGAAGCTTATGTAAATACCACTATTATTAACACTGCCGGTCAAAAGTTTGGGTCCACTTCATAATGTTGATGAAACGTTAAAAAAACCATGGTTTTCTCCGTTCATTATTTTTAATTATCAATATGTATGAAAAAGTAATCATTGTTTGTACAAAATATGCCAACTCACAGAGAAACGCAGAGAGAGAGAAAATATTTATTTATATTTTTGATTCTTCGATACATCCGTCTTTTGCTCGTATGACAGTATTGCATATTCTGGGCATTCTTTCAATCAATTTTTGCAATGATTCCGTCGTTATTTGATTCCAGCAATTCTGTAAGGACACCCAAAGCTGTTTTGCATTAGTAGGTTGCAATTTTCTCACTTGTCTGTCCAACTTATCCCACAGCAATTCGATCGGGTTGTCTCAATCCGGTGACTGAGGCCAGTTCTTTCTGCTTCTCGTTGGCTGCGATGTAATTCCGGCAAAATTTAGAAGTGTGCAGATGTGTGCTGGAAAGCGGATCCGCGACCCACACTTCATGTTGCGGTAGAATATTTTGTCCATGATCAATTTTCACAATGTTACCAACAATGTCTCCAGCAAAGTATCCCAGACTAACACTGACCCTTCACCATGCTTGACTGTAGGGATCACACTATGGGTTATCATGCGTTCGCCAATCAAACAAAGAACATATTTTGGGCATCGTTTGTTGAAAATTTCAGATGTTGATTCGTCCGTGAAGAAGACTTTAGACTATAGTTCAGTTGTTTCTAGCTCAATTCAATCTTTTCGCTTTGCTCGCGTAGTAATGGTTTTTTGCTCGCGTAGTAATGGTTTTTTTTTTCAAGCCATAACGCCTGCATAAAAAAAAAATTGGACAAAAATTACCGATTTTTCATGGGTTTACATTCACCCGCAGCATCAATCATAGTAACCCATGCGTCAGCAGACACAATTTGACAGCTCTATCAGTTGCACTCTAACCGTAATGTCAAAAACAGTGAAGCAACTCCGTTCAAAGAACGGCACCCCGCCGCGTCGGAAACGGACATCGTGCAGCACTTTGTGGACGTCAGATATGCCCGCTCCGGCATCTACAATATCTTGGCACTATTTGACAACAATCAGAGCATCGAAAGAAAGCCCGGTTCCGGACGGCCGATGACCCTGAGCGACAAGAAGCTCCAAAGGATGCTGAAGATGAAGATCAAGGGGAAAAGTGTCTACACAGCTGCGTGCGCTTGGCCTGGAGGTCGGTTGAACCGGTCAAACAGTGAAAAAGTAGCTGGCGAACATGATCATATATGTCAGGAAGCGAAAGTCGCGTCAACTGGTTTTGAAGTTGCAGGCCGTGACGTAGCTGTAGCGACTGATGGACGACGAGACCTATCTCACCCTGGATGGCAACGACTGGCAGGGCACTTCGTATTTTACTTCCCCCACGTAGGAAGTGAACTCCGAGGTGAAGTTCATTTCGCACACCAAGTTCCCCAAGAAGATGCTGCTGTGGCTGACAACCAGCGAGAAGGGGATGTCAAAGCCGCTATTCTTTCGCTCCGAAGAGCGAACCCGCCCAACGTCCCCCAGCTCCGTCCCATCGAGAATTTCTGGGCCAACCTGAAGCGTAAGATTCACTCCAACAATTTTGTCGCGAAAACTGAGAAGGAATTGATAAATAAAACGAAGAAAGAACTCAAAAACATGCTCACAAGAGCGTAGATTGTTTTTTGCAAGTAATCTTAAAAAATTACCTTCCATGGGAAATTTATCAGAAGCAATTAATATCTTTTTTTATCACTATCCGAAAAAAAAAGTCCATTTTTTTTTAATGCAAACGTTAACTTCGTAGACGTCGCTGTACCGTCGAAACAAATAGTGGTGCTTCGCGCGAGGATTTAAGGGCTGTGTGAGAACGATTTTTCTTGTTTACAACACAGATGAAATTGTCCTCTTGATTTCACGTAGTTTCAGGCTTACCAGAACGATGACGGCTCTGATTGCACCCTGGTTTGCTCTTTCTTTGTAAAATTCTCATGACTGCATTTTTTGAAACATTACATTTAGAAGCTATTTTTCGCGTTGAATAACCTTCTATAATAACAATGACAGCTCGTGTCTCTACACTCAGCTCTGCATTTCGACCCATTTATTTACGAATTAAACATGAAATATGTATTTTGATTTACATTTTCATAATGAGAAGATGTTTTCGAATTACATCAATTTACATAAAAAAAAAATTGACGAACTGAATTGATTTTAAAAACGAAACATGTGCTACTCGCCTCTTTGCAATGAAAAATGTACCAAACAATTGTTAATATAACTCTTCGAGTGAGTTAGTGCAGCACAAGGATGTTACGCGTTATAGACACAAGTTATAACACGTGTATGCTCGATCTACGCGTCGTCCAAGAGTGCCAGTAGTGAAACGCACGTGCTTGACAAAATCTACTGAGTACCCGAGCAAAGGATTATACCAAATTGATAACTAGTTCTAATACCAGGTTATCATTTTTTGATTACTGAATATGTTATCATTCAGGCTGAATAAACTGCCAAAATAACAGAATGAATAACAAAAAAATACTTGTTGAATATCATAATAATAACTTATTTTGGTATCACTGCGAACAACTAGATAACAAATCCTGTATTGTCAGCAAATTTATTGAAATAGTATCAAATTTTGTTATCAATTTGAAATCAAATTCTCATGCGAATCACTGAAAATAATATTTTGAATAAAAGCAAAATTTCTCGTTCAAATATACTGGAAATATTTATAGTTTTACAATTCAACCAATAACGTTCATAAATAATAGTGTGTTCAAAATGATAACATATGAAATGGATCATCTTCGCGTTTTTTTACTATCACCTTTGTATGGGTCCCATCTCATTGTTCAATTCCGGGCAATGAGAAAGCGGACCCGCTTGCAAAGGTGGGCGCTATGGAAGGCGGTATTTGTGATCGACAAATCGCCTTTAATGGATTTTTTCCTATTTTTCGTCAACAGTCACGTCCGCTGGCATTATAAATGGAGTAAAGGAGATTTTGGGCGATGGCAATATTCTATCATCCCAAATGTGAGGAAGAAATCTTGGTTTGGGGGTATGGATGTGGGTCGAGACTTCATTCGTGTCATGTCTTGCCTCATGTCCAATCATTATTCTTTGAACGCTCATTTACGCCGTTGTTCCCATTAACCTCGAGACAGCGGCGGGTAATCGGCTCTATTTTCTAAACTTTAATTCTAAGATACCTGATGATGATGATGATGATGATGATGATGATGAGATACTACCATCTATTGTAGCAAGGTAACTTTCCATAGCAGTGGAATAATCTGAAAAACGATTTGATCAGGATTATACTGTGGTTTGTGATCTTCAAGCTCCTGTATGAAGGGCCAAAAACGTTTGGGCGGCCCCTTAAGCAGAGACACTTACGCGACACCCGCGAATATAGGGAAGAGAATCTCCTTCCAAAAGCAAGTTCACACATACAGCATTAGAGTCGAGCCCTCGATTGACAGAATAAACCCAATAGATCGGGTCGAAGAGCCCGCCCTCGTTCCACGAAATGTTAACAATAGGAAGGAGGCAGTCCCATGCTCCCTATCCAAATCGTTTCACTTGGGTGCCCTGATGGTCCCTCCCTTTTCCCGTTATATGTATTAAAGCTTGCTTCAGATAGAATTGGAACAAAAACAATTGCCTGTATTTCAGTTATTTATTATTGAATTCAAGATCTTTTTTTTAAACAAATGTAGCGTTTTCTTCATACTTTTAAGAAAAAATACGGATAAAATTATTCGTCACGGTTTCGAAGGAATTCTCGAATTTTTCCTGTAACACGGCTCATTAGGCGGTGCACACCTTCTTCTTCCATCGTTTCCCTTCTTTCGGCATTCCCTTCTTTCGGCTTCCATGTTGATTGTTTACAAAGTACAGTCGATTTGCGGAATGTCAAAAATACATACGTGAAGCTGACAAAATTCCCGACACGTGGGCGCCAAGAACTTCCAAATCCGTCCACCAGGAGCGCCACAATATGAGCAAAAGTTTGTGCAAATTCTAAATGAAGCAAGCCTTATGTCAATATGATGATATTCAGTATATTTTGTAATGATCATTTGTGTTAGAAAATTTGTCTGAAAGTAAAATTGGTTAGGGTTTATACCGTTCTTTATTGCTCTGTGTTGTCTCGATGTTACTGCATTTGAAGAGTTGACTTTAGGATGACGATATGATATTGCTCGTGGTCATAGGATAGGGAAGAGAATAGAAAGGAAAAGATATTAGTGATTGGTAACACGCTATGCGCATGTGAGATTTTCATGGTGATATCTTTAATTCTAAGATACCTGATGTATACAAATATGAAAACTTGGTTCTGTAAAGTTGATTCGATTGAGCCTGTACAAATAAATGATTATTTAAAAAAAATGGTTCTGTAAAATCAGCCAAAAGAGACGATAAAATCACTCCAATCAATAATACCTTTTGTCAAATTGCATCTGTTTCTCTTTCAGGACAATCGACTAGACATGAAATCTGTTTCAAGGTTCCATGACTTAACTAAAATATGTATTGCGTATCGTGTGAAATTAACAATTTCTAAATGTGTAAAGCTTCTTCATGTTTAGAAAAACGATCTCGAAAAGAACTGAAATTCACGAACAAATTTAATCTCAGGCGGTCTAACGAAACCATCGCCTTCAAAGTTGATCGAAATCGGAACCGGAAAATTTCAATTTCGCATTGACATTAGGCGAAACAAGACACCGTGAGCATGAACCAACAACCCCTTCTAGCATAGATAGAAACCAAACAAAACATCCCAAATTAGTCCATCCCGGCACTCCCACCCGAAGAGAAATGACCGTAATTTGTAACAAGGCCACGGCGCGGAAACAAGTTCTTTCCACGCGCCATGACGCACGGCCAAGAACCTGGAAATTTTCCGCCCAAATGGTGCTAATTAATGCTCCCCGACGTACGTAGAAGAGCGGCCTATTCTCGGAACACATGTCTGTTCGCTACATAAGTACATATGCTGCGCGCTAAGCCAGGCGACACAAAACATTAACCCCTTCCCGTTCGTGTCTCGAGCTGTGGAATATCTTGGAGAAGGTCTCCTCTCCGCACACACACACACAAGCGTAAAAACAAACAAACGTGCGTAAATTAATGTTCCACTTTACACTCAGTTTGGCTCGAAAACTTTTCGTTCCGCCACGGCAAACACCCGAGTCAGTGCGTTAAAACTGGGGTACCAACAACATCTCTCCGGGCGGGGGGCAATGGCAGGAGTGTGAATCGAAGGCACCATCCTCTGTTGCAGCGACCATACAATCCGGTGACGTGCACTTCGTTGATGGTTATTTAACACCTAGGAATGCACTCGCGCTCGTTCGTTCGAGTCAAGTGCTATTGTTGTTGTTTGTTGTTGCGGCTGCTATCGGTTATCGAAAAGAATATGCCTGGGAACAATCGGCGCAAACGGCCGAGCTGGATGGAATTTATTGGTTGAAGATAAGAAACTGACTTGATTTCGAGCCCCGGCCGAACGAATGGCCACTCCTCGCTATGGGTTGTGTTTTGTCGCCGCGTAGGCCGCGAACATCAATATTCAATTTGAATAGCATCATCATCATCGAATATAACTCGGGATCTTCACTCGCCTGGTGGCTGATCAGTTGTATAAGCGTTCCGTAGAAAACCCGGAACAATGCAAATTTTGGCTCAAACACCCATTTTCTCCCAGTTTCCGCTGGAAAGTTTGCTGAAGCGAATGTATCTTTTCGAGTGGTAACAGATGCGCTACCGTTCGTCGCCGTCGTTGGATCCACATGTGTCTCGCACGTCTCCGAGTTCTACTTAGTATTCCAGAAACGGAATCAGCGGCACACTGATTAGACGACGGATAAGATGGGAATTCGTTTTTTTTTTTTTTCTAAATCTCCCTTCACGTCTATTGGGAAAAGATTCATGACAATTCGCTCACGAAAGCACGTGCTCTCTCGGCCGGAAGTGTGCACAACTTTATCATGCCGAATCGCTGCCGGACGGCACACAAACGAGCCTTTACGACGAAAGTGGGATTTGTGAAATCACCTGCCAACTCGAGTATCATTCCACACTCCATTCGCCGTCGGAGCCCTGATGGAATGCAATCCGAGGTCGGAGTTGGAGGCGCGTCTTGCTGTCTGGATCCTATCTCTACAAGAGGTAGATGCAAATCGGGTCGGTCGGTCGGTTGGACGTCCACCAGCATGCAGCCGGAAAGTCAATGTCCGCCGTTCAAAGAATGGTTATGGCCACACAGAGTGTGTTTTTATGTCGAATGTGTGTTGTTTTTGCAGGCGTAGTTTCACATGCAAATGTAGGTAGTGTTGTACAGAACAGACAGGCGGACTGATTCGATATGGTACACACGCGTGCCCGTGTACAAATGATATGCAAATGGGCTACAAATACACAGCCGCAGCCGCACACATGCCGGAGTGATGTCGAGTCGGAAAGCGGCAGCAGCGGGCGGTCCTCTCACACATCGTTTGCTTCGTTGGGGTGGAGCAGCAGGTGGCGGAAGATTTTCCCATAGTTTTTCATGGGCCGTGGAAATGTTTTCCAACGATGCTGTAGGTTGGCGATGCTTGTTGAGTGTGTGTTATGATGCATAGTTTATGTAGTTGATCAATCATCAATTGTTTTGCTTCTTCTAGTCGAACGAATCTTGGTGGAAAATTGTTTGAAGTTATGCTTTGAAGGTTTTCCTGAGGAAGTGGAAAAACGTTCAGCGCACGTTTATTACTGTTATAAGGAATATGAAAGCTCGATTCCAAGGAAATCTGGACGCACGTGATTTGGATCTGGTATTTTCTTACAATTCTGTTTTTCATGGTAGATGTAAAGGACCATAGAAAGATGTAATATAGGGTCAATATAGACCCGAATTTCAATCCTATGTTGAATTGTGAAATTTTAACCTAGACACAATGTTTACACGCCATGTGAAGAGTTACGGTCTCAAAAATGCATTAGTGAAGGAAAAACCTGATCCCAGTAACATTTGCCACCGGGAATCTATTACAAAGGGAAGGAGGTTTTGTTTTCGATGAGTGAACAAAATTGCATATTTAACATTCCAGGCTAGCTGAAGAGAGCTGTCGCCTTTGACAAAGTTTCTTAATATGTAATTTTTACTCTTTTGTTCCAAATATTACCGCAGAAATGGCGCTGCAGTATATCTTTGCAAAAGAAAGCTCTAGAGAGTTTCCGTTTTCTGCAAAGTTTCTTAAAATGTCATTTGTCGTCTTTTGACATCATCATTTTAGTTCTTGATCTTGCCGCAGAGGTGGCGCTGCAGTTTATCTTCGTCATATGAAGCTCTATCGCGTTGCGATCTTCGGCAAGTTTTCGCATTATGACATTTGTCGTCTTTTGACGAAATCATACTAGTTCCAGATCTTTCAACGGAGAGTCTGTTTTTGTTAAATGAAACTTGAGAGAGTTGCCGTCTTAGGCAGAGTTTTTAGGTATGTAATGTGTCGTATTTTGTCATTATCGTTAATTAGACCATGCGCAGTTCTAGAGCGATGCCATCTACAGCAAATTTATTGAATATGTCAAGATTTTTCTGCAGAAAAGTTGTCTGTATCAGGCAACTGAAGTTCTCGGGAGATACCGTTTTCGGCGAAGTTATTGAATGTGTTGAAGGCCGTGGTTTGACATTACAGGAGATCAGAGATCGCACAATATTCTATTTTTATTGTTTTTAAAGCTGTTGAAAATGCCATGGATATTTTTATGACGTAGGACTCCTTTTTTTTTTAAATGCAGGGGCACACGTTGCGAGTACGATAATTTGAAGCCATAATAAGGTTAGGTTTTGAACCAATTCAATTTTGAAAATCTCGGCATCAGTCTATCCAGAATATTTCTACGCATCAGTTTGAATATTACAATCGATTGATTTTTAACATTTAGCTATTGCAAGTAACGTGAATACAAGGTGATGTCTTATAATCTTTTGATCTTTTGAGAGTTAATTCACCGAATGAAAAGTATGCTCCTAGCACAGACTTCATATTTAAGTTAGGAACGTCTCATAGGCAACCATGAATGATATAAAAGTGGTACACATTCGCATTGTATCTGCACCAAATCTAGAGAATTTCTGTCTGGTACAAAATTGATCAGACTGTAAAATTGTGCTATGTGACATTATGATTTTACTCCATTAGTGGTTAGATCTGGTTGTTATAATGTCAAAAGACGACAAACGACAAACGAGAAACTTTGAACAAAACGGCAACTCTCTAGAGCAGTGGTGCTCATCCTGCGGCCCGCGGGCCGCATGCGGCCCGCCGAGGCGGCAAATGCGGCCCGCGATATCATTTGAGAAATATGAGAACTTCATTGAATATGTAGCTATTTGCTGCTCGATTTGAGTTGCATTTCTTACTGTGCAATAATTGTGATTCTAATAGTTTTATGTGAACAATTTTTACCGTGCTTGTTACACAGATGATGAATGACCAAAAAGGCGGGATAGAAAGAAAGAGAGAATGCAGTCATATTTTCGCTCCCGCAACCACAGGTTCATTCACTTTCACCATTCAGTGTCTGTTGTCAATTGGTTCCGTTCTGTAGTCGCGTGCGTAGTTCTGAGAAGTTTCGAGCAATTATTCAGTGAAAATGGAAGCCAGCACTAGCAAAAAACGGAAAGTGGTTGATGCAGGACGTGTTTTCCAGGAGAAGTGGTCTGAAATGTTTTTCTTTACGTGCATTAATCAAAAACCGGTGTGTATGATTTGCAACGAAGCTGTTGCAGTTATGAAGGAATTTAATGTGAAGCGTCACTACGAGTCGAAACATGCGTCAAAAATGGATAAATATGTCGGTGTGGCGCGGGCTGAAAAATGTGCTGAGTTCAGGGGAAATTTGAGTAGCCAGCAAAACTTTTTGTGAGAAGAAAGCAAGAAAACGAGTTGTGCACAAAGGCAAGTTTCATTATCGCAGAAAAACTCGCTTCCCATTCGAAGCCATTTTCTGATGGCGAGTTTGTTAAGGAATGTATGGAAGCTGTGGTTCAAATGATTTGTCCCGAAAAAGTCGCATCTTTGCGCAAGTGAGTTTGTCGCGGGCGACCATCACCAGGCAGGTTGAAGACATTGCTGAAAATCTTGTGTTGAGTTTGAAGGAAAAAGTTGCCAGCTTTGAATTTTATTCAGTGGCGCTGGATGAGAGCACGGATATATCTGACACAGCTCAATTGGCAGTTTTTATCCGCGGCATATCTAAGAAATTTGAGGTGACTGAGGAATTGGCAAGCCTTTTCCCCATGAAAGAGAACGACGAAGGGCATTGATATCTTTAATGCTCTGTGCGCTGTTCTAGAAAAGTTTGATCTACCGCTGAAGAAAATGTCCGGAGTTGTTACCGATGGAGCTCCCGCTATGTGTGGTATGTATTTTTGTTTTCCATCTTATTTAAATTATTCAAGCTTATACCGCAGTGTAAAGACGTGCAAGCTCCTTAAAATTCTTGCCTAAAATGTTGTGCTATTTTGAACGTCGCCTTTTGACAGTACTGGCATTATCACATTTATTATGGACATTTGATGTATTTGGCGCTGGCATCAGGCCGTAAGTTTATTTACTTCTTACTTGAAGGGTTGCATACAAATTGATGCAAAATATTCAGCTTTATCAGATTTACGGCCTTGGAAAATTTAGTACCAAGGATGGTGTTAAATTTTAGGTATTTTTCTTCATACATTTATGTATGTTTAAATTTATTTATTTATTTATGAATTATGTTTGAGCTTGTTTGTCTGTTCTCTGTGCTTAATCATTTTATTACTGAAAAAAATGTTTATTCATAGGAAAACATGAAGGTGCAATTGCCCATCTTCGAAAATTACCAGAAGTGTCAGAGCAATTCTCCCAGTACCATTGCATCGTGCACCAGGAGAACCTCTGCGCCAAAAGCGTGGGATTCAAAGATGTCATGAAAGATGTCATCAAAATAGTTAATTTCATCAGATCGCACGCATTGAACCATCGAGAATTTCAGGCTCTTCTAGTAGACACGGATGCAGAATATGGTGACGTACCATATTATACTGAGGTACGTTGGCTGAGCAGGGGAAAGGTGCTGCGACGCGTATTTGATCTTCGGAAAGAAATCGTCGAATTCATGGAGAGCAAAGGTAAATCAGTGAAGTTTTTCGATAATGCGGAGTGGGTGACAGATCTGGCTTTCCTGACTGACATTACAACGCACCTGAACGATTTGAATTTAAGTCTCCAGGGTAAAGGCAAATTGGTGCACAGCATGTTTAATCAAATCAGTACATTTGAAAACAAACTCGTGTTGTGGGAGAAACAGATGAAAATTCTAAATTTTGCCCATTTCCCTACTCTCGGAAAATGCAATGTGACGTTGACTAAAAAATACGTTGACGCACTCCAAACAATGAAAAATGATTTTTCTCGTAGATTTGGAGATTTCAAAGCGCATGACAAAATTCTAAAACTTTTTTCTGCTCCATTCAGTGTTGATGCTGAACAAGCCCCAGATAATATCCAAATGGAACTAATTGAGTTACAGTGCGACACGAAACTGCGAGAAAAATTTGATCGACATGATTTGTTGGAGTTCTATGCCAAATTTGTTCCGGAAGAGCGCTTCCCAGAGCTGCGAAATCATGCTCTTTTCGTAGCTTCTTTGTTTGGATCCACATACATTTGTGAACAACTGTTTTCCGTGATGAAGCAAGTAAAGTCAAAAGCAAGAAATAAGATAAGTGATGAACATTTGGACAATTCATTGCGTATTTCGACCTCTAGCATGAAGGCTGATCTCGATAAGCTTGCTCAAGAAAAGTGTAAGTGAATTATGTATTAAAATGCGAAAAGTTTTTTTATTGATTTTCAAATAAATTGAATGTGATATAAATCTACATTTTGTTGTTTGTAATTTTTTTATTTTGGAAGAAAGAGCATTGCTTTACATTTCATGTTTATCTACTAGTAACGTGTCCTCAAAAAAAGCTGTTTTTTATTAATTATTTTAAGCCATTAAAAATAACTCATTGCGGCCCGTGGCATTGGCGCAAAATTTCATTTTGGCCCGCTGCAAGCATCTACCTGAGCACCACTGCTCTAGAGCTTTATTTGGCAAAGATAAGCTGCAGCACCATCTGTGCGGTACGATCTGGGACTAGTGTGATTATTTCAAATGTCTTTATTTTACATTCTCAAAAACTTTGCTGAAAACGGCCACTTCCTAGAGGCTCATTTAGCAAAGATAGACTGTAGCGCCATCTTGGTGGTGGAATCTGGAACTAATCTGATAATATCAAGTGACTACATTTTACATTTTCAACAGCTTTACCCTGCCGGCGTTGGCGGTGAAGTGGTAAGCGTGACTGCTACTGGCACCCCAGTGGGTCTGGGTTCAATACCAGTCGACGTCGATGGTTTTCTGAGGCGCAAAATCTTGGTACGTCTTCCTTCGGAAGGAAGCAAAGCCGTTGGTCCGGTTCATAGTCATGAGTCGTTAGGTAGGTCCAGGAGGTGGAGTCGTCTTCCTGGCGTCGGTGATTGTCACCATGTGAGGAAAAAGGCCGACGGAAAATAAAAAAGTAAAAAAAAACAGCTTTACCCTAGCCGACAACTCTCTAGAGCTTCATTTTACAATGATAGACTGCAGCGCTTTCTCTGCCGCAAAATCTGTAAATTCTTTGAGAATGTCAAGTGGCTACATATTATATTCCAAGATGCCGAAGATGGCAACTTTGTAGTGCTTTATTTGACAAAGATAGACTACAGCGCCATCTCTGCCGCAAAATCTTGAACAAATGTGATAATGTAAGATGACTACATGTTACATTCCAAACAACATTTGCCGAAGACGGCAACTTTCTGGAGATTCATATGGTAAAGATAGACTGCTGCGCCATCGCTACTACACGATTTGGAACTAATATGATAATAAAGGCCTGTAGACACTGTGACACTGTGTACTGAGTCCGATAAAATTACCAAATCGCTCAAGTTAGGTATCGCGATCGCCATTTTTATTGCATACGCTTCCGCGGAGAATATGCTGCACTCCTTTGGGAGACTGTATGTGCCAGCTATGCCATTGTTATATAAAGCTACCCCTACAGTATCTTCAGACTTAGATCCGTCGGTGTAGACTACGGTAGACTGGTTGAAGCGTGTTGCCAATAGTTGTTGTACGATTGGTCGCATTTTTCTGCTGGATCTCCGGCTCGTACTGATCGCTTCACGTTCCTCACAGGACCTGTAAGTTGGCCGAAGGTTGGTAACGTAGTGTCCGTTAGTTCTTCAAGCCGATCCGATGCTCGATATCATTCTGATGGCCGTCAACGCTATCGCCTGTGTCGAAAGCAGTTCGAAGGGTAGTGTGCCCGATTCAGACATGACTGAGTTGATCGGGCTGGTCACGAAGACTCCAGAGCTAAACCGAACAATTCGGTTGTAGACTGGCGCTAAAGTCTGCAGGGTCTCCGGTCCTCCTCGGCTCACTAATCCAACACCGTACGTCAGCTCCGCAGTGACTTGCGCCAAACCCACCAGTAGCAGGGTTGCCCAGTAGCCACGCGGAAGTTTCACTCCGATCATCTGCAGGATCCGTAGTCGAGATCTCACATGCTTCGTTATCGCTTTGCAGTGTGGCTTGAACGTCAACGTTCGGTCCAGCGTGATACCCAGAATCCTCGGTTGGTCTTCGGAACGATGGTGATCTCTTCCACCGACTCTTGACGCGCATTAGGGCTGCAGTAAAATGTTTGGCGAACCTCACGCTTTTCGCCCACTTGTCCATCTGCTTTGACAGCGGCCTGCAGTTTTCGGTGTAAGCCTTCTCATTTTGCACCTCGTACCACGAGGAGGATGTCGTCCGCGTATAAAATCATATCGACTCCGACGGGCAGCATACGGAAGATTTGCTGCATCGAAACGAGGAAGAGTGTCACAGACAATACGGAATCTTGTCGCACTCCATTCTCACGGGACTAGTGTCCTCTATGGACACCAGGAACGTCCGTTCTGACGAGGAAACTCTGCAGCAGATTCAGCATCCGACCACGTATTTGCCAAGCCTTCAGCGTTCGCAATATGCCGTGTCACCAGATCGCGTCGTACGCTTTCGACAGGTCCAAAGACGCTATCAGGCAGTGTTCGTCCGTAGTAGGCAGCGATCGTTCAAGTTCGGCAAAGTACGTGTCGGTGCCGCGTCCTGCACGAAAAGCGTACTGTCGCTTGTCGAGCTGTCCACTCTACTCTAGCTCCGTGATTAGTCATCTATTAATGATGCGCTCGAGGAGCTTCGCCATGCAGCTGGTGAGCGATATTGGTCGGAAGGCATTCGGTCCGGATTCGTGGCAGTTTGGCTTTGGTATTGGAACGGCAATGGCATTCCGCCAGCTGGAGGGAAAATCGCCACTGCACCAGATATCGTTCAGCAGCTTAGGGGGTGTCGTTTTCACAGCCAGAGGAAGACGTTGCAGCAGAGGATACTCGATCGAATCTGGACCTGTTGAGGCGCCTCGCCCTTTGCCGAGGGCCCACAGAAGTTCTTTCATGGTGATGTCAATGTTATACACATCATCGTTGTTGTGCGAGAAATCTATGGACCCTCGTTCAGCTACAGTTTTAATGTAGTGTAGGGAACGGCTTAAGCACCCCAAGACCCTTTTTCAAACACGGGGTAAACGTTAACCTACAACGCTCATTTTCTGCAGTATGGTGCTTCCAGTGCTGTGCATTTTCATGACGGTTATAAGACTATGACCATCATCTTCTTATGATCATTAGAACTCACGAATGATGGTCAAATACTGTGTCACTCACAAACAGATTGATCTCATTTGACCGTTTGTGACAAAAGCATACATGACTGCTGAAGAATGTGATATGAAGAGAGTAGGAAAATCTATCACTCACTAATTATCTTTGAGAACGATATGCAAGACAAAATATTTTCAGCATAATAGGTTTTAACCTCTGACAATTATTGTCCAATTTTAATTCTTCTGGCACCGTTAGAATGAAAAACTCACCCGCTTCATAGATATTATCGGCAAAATCCGTTTGGATTTATCATGTTCCCGGAAATCTGGGTTGCCGGGGCTGTGTTCCGGTACGGATACACTATTAGGAAATTTCAATTGGATTTCCCGGACCCTTGGAATAATTCTCACGAGCTATTTCTATTTCATTGTGGATCATATGCCAACTTGTTCCTGGAATGGCCTTCTGTAATAGATTCCCCTGGTGTCTCGAATGGCCATAAACATATTCAGAAGGAGTCCTTGGCAATATGGGTATCAAAATTCGAGAAATTTCGCCAGGCGGATATTTCTTATCGTTTTGTTGCCATCTAAAGATCTGTCCCCGAACCGGTTATTCTAGAACAGGTTCTCGTGGGTCCTCAACTTGCCAGAAACAAATTTTGAAGGAAACCCTGGCGATATTGGTATCAAAATTCATGAAATTTCTTCAGAAGGCTATCTCTGAACGTTTTGTGGCCATTTGATGATTTGTCTCCAGAACAGGTTTCCGTGGGGTTTCGGAACTTCATCAAATTTCCCCAGTAGGCTATTTCTTCACGTTTTGTGGCTATCTGATGATCTGTCCCCGAAACGGTTATTCTGGATCAGGTTCCCGTGGGTCCTCAAGTTGCCATAACCATATATAGAATGTATGATGTAGAAGGAGATGTTCGCTCATCACCATGAGGCACCAAGAGTGAACAACAATGTTTTTGGCTAGAATGAAAGATATGAAGAGAAAGTTATGATAGTTCCGCTAGTGTGCGGCAGGCTTGGAAACACAGCACCTGTTATAGCAAAATTGAGCGAAAAGGGCAGGTGTACAGTGGTGCTCGAACCAACGACATTTTTGCCTAACATGTCGTTGGTTCGAGTACCACTGTACACATGCCCTTTCGCTCAATTTTCCTAAAACATCTGCTATGTTTCCAAGCCTGCCGCACACTAGCGGAACTATCAAAACTTTCTCTTCATATCTTTCATTCTTGCCAAAAACATTGTTGTTCACTCTTGGTGCCTCATGGTGATGAGCGAACATCTCCTTCTACATCATAATCGAGGAGTAACGACACGGAGAATATATAACATAACAATTAATGTACATATATATAAGGAAACCCTGGCAATATGGGTTTTTAAATTATAAAGGTTCTCCAGAAGGCTTTTTCTCAACGTTTTGTGGCTATCTAATGATTTATTCTCGAGCCGGTCATTCCGGAACAGATTACCGTTTGGCCTCGAGTGGTTCTGGATAAATTTCTTGAATTTTGAAACCCATATTGCCAGGGTTTCCTGTTAAAAATATTACAGGTCCGAAAACAAATCATCAGATGGCCACTAAATGTTGAAAAATATCCTACTGGAGAAATTTTATGAACTTTGCTGCCGGGATTCGTGAGGTTTTCTTCTGAAAATGTTCATGGCCACTCGAGGCGCCACGGAAACCTGTTACAGAATGGCCGGTCCGGGGATAAATCGGCTTATGGCCCACAATGGAATAGACATAGTTTTTAAGAATTTTTCCGAAGATGTTGACATTTATTCCCGGAATTCAATTGATATTCCCAATAGTCCAATAGTGTCTCCGTTTCACACCACAGCCCCGAAAATCCGGAACACCAAAAACCAAATGCTTCTAAATGGTCACGGTGCCAAAAGAATTAAAATCGGTCAATAAGTTCCAGAGTTCCAATCATTTGAATTTGGAGGATACCCGTGCAGCCTGTCGAACAGCCTTTGGCCCCTCTTGGTTCTTTACAAAATGTTTTTATTCAAAAATTCGCCTTCCGTTTTTTGCAAACATGTCAGTGAATTTAAGCTTCCTGTTAAAAAAAATGAAATTCCGTAGTGTAAAACCTTAAAAGGTACCCGGGTATCTTTTCAAACACATAGGGGTTAAAGAAAAAAAAACAACAACTGAACCTTCAATCGTGAAGCTCAATTTGCGGCCATATCGCCACTGACGGGGTAATGTCTCCTGATTTTGACGGTAGAAACACCGCTACTAGCGATGACCATCATGACCGTCTCTTTACTAGAGAAGTAAATTGACGGTCAATTTCCATGACGGTATAGTTATTCTTGGTGATACGATCGTATCACATAACACTTGTACAAGATATAGAAAATGAGTGAGAAACGCGAGAGAAAATATCTCTCGGTTGTTATTTCATGTTGATGAGAAGTTTGAGAGAGTGAGATGCTCTTCTGTTGATTTGATTGTCAATTGCAAGAATCTCATTTGTCAATTCTAACGCTGTCAGTACCGTGATGGAGCTCAGCGCTGGGTGCTTCACTACATGGAGCACCATACTGCAAAAAATGAGCGTTGTGCTTAAGCCTTGGGGTGCTTAAGCCGTTCCCTACCCTAAATCCGAAATATGCGCAATAGTCTAACTGCGCCACACCTTATGTCCAGGCATCCTTCCTCCCCCGTTGATTCACAAAACGCGTCTTTATACAACTTTCTTTATTTGCATCCAATTCATTACACAAAATCATCTTTGCTGTTAGCATAACGCAGTAGGCCTGATCGTTATGACACTTGTATGATGATTTTGATATGCTGCAAGCATCAATAATGACTAAAATATATATAAGGACGTCTTCTAACCCATCTATTTCCAAGATCCTTCCTCGTTCTGGCTAGATAGATGAGATAAAGGGCGAACACGAAATTATTGCGACACCGAAAATGTCATGCCAATTTTCTTATAATGTTTAGAATCAAACCAAAATTTTAAGTAGTGTTTACATATATTTACTTCAAAAATCAAAAGAAAAGTTAATCGATGGAGCCGTGAGTGTAAAATTGAACGCATTTTCGCTTGATGCCCTCCATCAAAGCCTTTACAGTGTCATCCGGTACCAGTTTCTCAGTTTTTTTTTCCATTTTCTTAACATGTCCTTCTCGTCTTTGACTGTCTTCTTGCTCTTCCGAAGTTCCCGCTTCATCATTGCCCAGTACTGCTCCACCGGGCGCAGCTCCGGACAGTTTGGCGGATTCATGTCCTTTGGAAAAAAATGGACAGAATTGGCCTCATACCACTCCAGGACACTTCCAGAATAGTGGCATGATGCCAAATCTAGCCAAAATAGCGGAGCGTCGTCGTGCTGCTGCAAGAACGGCAAAAGGCGCTTCTCGAGGCACTCAGATTTGTAGATCTCGCCATTTACTGTGCCCTTTGTCACGAAAGGCTCACTCCTCAGTCCGCAAGAGCAGATGGCCTGCCAAATGAGATATTTGGAGGTGAACTTCGACATTTTCTTCTTCATAAATTTGTCGTCCACATAGAACTTGCTCTTGCCGGTGAAAAACTCCAACCCCGGAATTTGCTTAAAATCGGCTTTTATATACGTTTCGTCGTCCATCACACAGCAGCCATATTTTGTCAGCATCTTCTCGTAGAGCTCCTGGAACCGCTTCAACACTCTGGAGACGGTTGAATGGTGAATGTTCAACATATTTCCCAACTGCCGGTGCGACAGGTCAGGAAATTCCAGGTGTTTGGAAAGAATTTGTTCGCTCGACTCGCGTTGGTTCACCTCCATTTTCGTTGAATCGAAAAACACGACTTCGAGTTTGACAGCATGTAAACAATACACATCAATGAAAAAGTGTGCAAAATCTGGTTGATTTTTACCCAATGGTAAAAAAGTTATGCCCTATTGAATGTGTCGCAATAATTTCGTGTTCGCCCTTTGGATTAGATTTGATTGGATTTGATATGATTCGAATTGATGCCATTGAAATTCCCGTAGGATTGAAATGTTGGTGGACTCCCGAGTTCAAACAGTAACTGCTGGGTTTAATGAAATATATCACATACATTTTCGATTAATAAAGTTTGA
>JASCZW010008370.1:0-51685 GCA_034211315.2 Aedes japonicus | reverse complement strand
CACTGATTACTTTGGTAGATTTTATGACCTCAACACTAGTGAGTTTTTGATGACCTAGAACATCTATTTCGCCCTAAAACATTATTTGATTTAGGTAAACGAGACCTCCTGGGACATGTTCCATATTCAAATATGTTTACAAGATCCTTAACTACACTTGTAGATCTGGAGGCGTGTAATGCACGGATTTCTCGGATGATCTAGAACATCGGTTGACCCCAGCATTATGACTATAACTTTAACTAATAAAAATAACAAAGAAATGATTAAAAAACCAACTTCTTGAATGTCTGAGAATTTTCCGATAAGATTAGCATTTTCGCTAAAAATTAAATAAATATTTAAAAAACAGTATCAGAGCTGTTGAGTTGTTTCCAAAATTCCAGAAAATTGTGCCAAAATTCCAGAAAATTGTGCCAAAATTCCAGAAAACTGTGCCGCCGAATTTATTTATTTTTTTAAAATTTTCCGAATAGTTCCAGGACCTTTCGATAGTTGTCGAATTTCCAGGGGTTTTTGGTTTGCAGAACTTTAGGAAAATCAGCAGAACTTCTAAAAAGTTGACGACATATTCGACAAACTCGCAGAAAACCTTCAAGTTTTCTGAATTTCTGAGTTATATTCCCGTTTTAAAAACAAAGATAGCAACGCTTTGGAAACTATTGAATTATTTGGTATTTGTTTTTGGAAAGCTTTGGGATGTTGCACTATTTTTATAGAAGTTCTGGGGGCGTTTCGAAAATTTTGACAGGCTATTGGATGTTCTGAAAACATTTTGAATGTCCTGGGAACTTTTTGTAAGTTTTTGGAATTCTGATAATTGTGGGAACATTTTCAAAATTCTGAAGACCTTCTGGAAGTTCCGTGAATTGTTTTGTAGTTCTGATAGCTCTCTTAGGGTCTCGAATTTTTCGGTATTCCTGGAAAGTTTTTGTAAATTCTAGGAATTTTCAGGAAGTTTCGAGAACATCTAGAAAGTTCTGGCATTTTTTTGTAAATTCTGAGAAAGTTTGAGAAGGAATGTTTCGAATGATTTGGGAATTATTCAGATGTTCTTGCATTTGTTAAGTGGTTTTGAGAATTTTTTGAAAAATGTAAGTACACTTTCAAATTTTTTGGACGCTCTGGGAATTTTTCGGTCTAGCAGAATTTCTGCTAATTCTGCTGGCAAAATTTTGAATATTTTGAAAACATCTAGGAAGCTTTGGCAACTTTTTTGATGTTCTGAGGAGCGTTTTGATGTTGTTGATTGATTTTTGCTAGTGTTCTTAGAACTGAAGATGAATGATGATGAATTTTCAGAAAGTTTAGGATATTTGTTCTGAAGACTTTTTGGAAGTTCTGTGAAAATCTTGGAAACTATATTCTTCTAACTTTTTCGTAGCTCTAAATACTTTTTGTAATTTTTCGATGTTCTTAAAACTTTTCGGTTATGGTTACCTTTTTTAAATTCTTAGAAATCAGGAATATCGGATGCTCTGGGAAATTGTCGGATGCTCTTGGATTTTTTGCAGTTGAGAACTTGTTTGAAGATCTATTTGTTTTTTTTTTCTTTTCTTTTGAATATCTATGATTTTTATGTTCTGGAATTTATTTCTTTAATTTTGGACTTTTTATTTTGAATATCTAAGAACAAATTGGGAATCTTTGTATCTTCTAGAAGTTCTGGAAACTTTTCGAAAATTCTAAATCCTTTTCGGAAATTTCGGGAATTTTACAGTAGATCTCAGAATTTTCCGTTTGTTCTTGGGATTCCTGGAAATCCCGGGAAAACATTGAATGATCTTGGTTTTCTCGTCAATTCTCAGAATTGATAGTAATTATAAGAAGTTCAGAAATTTTGAGAACGTTTTGAAAGCTCTGGTAACTTTTTTTTTCTTTTGTAGTTCTGATAACTTTCTGAAGGATCAAAATACTTATTAGGATGTAGAAGGAGATGTTCGCTCATCACAATGAGGCACCAAGAGTGCACATTAATGTTTTTTGCACGGAGAATACATAACATAACAATCAATGTTTACTTATTAGGAGTTCTGGGATTTTATTTTTGGTTGTTTTGGAAACTCTTGGAAATTTCGGAGAACATCTTGAAAATTCCAAAATTGTTTGTTTGTTCCTCTAACTGTGTGGTAGTGCTAAAACCTTTTTGAAAACCTGGAGTAATTTTCTAAAGTTCTTGTGCATTTTGGTAGTTCTGAAATCGATTTGGAAGTTCTGGTAACTTTTTGGAAATCCTGAGAAATTTCGAGGAAGAACTTTTTGGATGTTTCAAGAAGTCTTAAAAAGATCTAAGAACTTTTTGAATGTTCTCTTTCTAGAGTTTTGTTTTGTTTGTTTTAAGATTATTTTTTCGCTTGTTCTAAGATTATTTTCGCTTGTTCTAAGATTGATTTAAGATTATTATATTTGTTCTGGGAATGCCTCAAACTTTTTAAATGTTTTTGACATATTTTTGCTATTGTAAGAACTTTTTGAGAGAACAGATTATTTTCTTTAAAAAATCAATTATAATCTTTTGAAATGAAGATATCCTTCTTATCAACATTAAACTCTAGGAGTAGACAGCGATTTCAGCTAGCACCAAAGATTTGAAGAGCAAGTATTGATAGGTCCGGTAGAGTACGGAAGGCTGTTAAATTGCATAGAAGCAGTTGAAATTGAGCTGAGGGCATTTGAAAGGCGGCATTCAATCGAGCAAACAATCTTTCCCCAAGCTACCCCAGCACGGGGTAGGTAAGGGAGAGCAAGAGGTACTCCCCCTTGACTGGCAAGAGTGTGCGTTTGATCGTGCTCATATACCACTAAATGTCACAAAATAGTTCTAGTGATGTGAACATTTTTGTTTACATTTCCGAAAGTCTACATGTGACAGAAATCAATTTCTAAATTAGATGTTTTGAAAACACAACTTCTAATTTCAAAATGTCCTTCGCTCAATTTCATTTGCTTCTATTCAGTTTCACAGCCTGCCGTTCTTTCAATACTTTCTCTTTACATCTTTGGTTCTAGTTTAAATTGCTGTCCACTTTTAGGGTTTCATGTTGATAGAAGTCTATTTCCAAATCAAAACATTGAGCATAATGTTCAAGGCCTAATTGAAAATATTGGGCAACCGTTAAACGGATCTCCAGGAAAATTTGCAAAGCAGTTGGGAATTATGAACTGTTGAAAAGCAAATCGACTTTTAGCATGAATTACTAGTTCTGTACAGAAACGCACTTGAAAATTCGGTAACCTAATCAACCAAAGTTTTCCGGTATTTTGTAGTCATTGAACTTAGAACGCATAATGATGAAGTATGATAAAAGTAATAGTGAAGTTCAAAATGTTGTTAAAATTGGTGTAGTTATCAAAAAACATTAGACTAATATTTTTTCATACGCCAATAGGGTGACCATTTTATTATTACGGTGGTCCGCCGAAATATTTGTTTATTTTTCGAAAACTTATAACTTCTGAACCGCTGTACCGATTTGTCCCTTCAAATTGAGGATTTTTTTAAAGTGTTAAGGAAAACTGTGAACTACCGAGAAATTCCAGAACTTTCCAAAAGTTCCCAGATACTTAAAAATGTTATCAGAATTCTACAAAAAATGAACGGCATTTTTGAGAACATACAAAAACTTTCAATGGACTTAAAAAGACTGTGTAGACTAATGAAAAGTTCACCAGAGCATCCAATATGTTCAAAAAGTGGCCAGAACAACCAAAAAATTCAAGAGCTCAAAAAGTGCTCTGTTGAAAGAACTCTAATATTTTAAAAAGCTCTCAAACCTGCCATTAAGAAACTAAGAAGATTCAAAAAGATCACAGAACATCCAGGAAATTAAAAAAAAAATCAGAACCTATTATAGAAAAAACTAGAACTATCAACAAAAAAAAAACGTTCAAAGAACTTCCTTAACGTTCTTCGGGTATTGAAAAAAACTGACACATAAGACATTAGGGTCAATATTGACCAGGATTTCAACCTTTTCTAAAATTATGAAATTTCAACCGAGCCACAATTTATATACCCAATTTGAAAGGTTATGGTCTTAAAAATACATAGAAGGTGAAAAAACATTGACCACCGGAAATCTGCTACAAAGAGAAGGAGGTATTTATTTCGATGTGTGAACAGAATTGCATATTAAACATTTCAGCCTAGTTTTAGAGAGTTTTCGTCTCCGAAAAAGTTTTTCAGTATGTCGAGGAGATGGCGCTGCAGTCTATTTTTTTTAAATGAATCGATAGAGAGTTGCCGCCTTGCGCATAGTTTCTCAGCATGTCATTTATCGTCTTGTGAGATTATCATATTAGTTCCAGATATTGCCGCAGAGATGGCGGATTGGGAAATATAGTCTGCAGTGCCATCTCTGCTGTACGATCTGAAACTAATGTGATCATTTCACATGTCTTCGTTTTACATTCTCAACTACTTTGCTGAAGGCGGAAATTCTCTAGGTCCTCATTTGACAAAGATCTTGCAGCGCTATTTGGAACTAATCTGATAATGTCAAGTGACTACATTTTAAATTCTCATCAGCATTACCGAAGACGGCAACTCTCTAGAACTTCATTTGGCAAAGATAAACTGCAGCGCTATCTCTGCGACTAAATCTGGAACTGTGAATGTGGTTGTGAATTTTTGTGACCCAAACCTTTGAAAATGGTGCATAAACATTGACTCCAAGAAAAAATTTCGAAATTCTACGAAGGGTTGAAATCCGGGTCAATATTGACCTTAATGTCTTGTGTGTAGCTTTTTTTTGTACAACCTTTAAGGTGGTTGTACAAAAAAAAAATATATTTAATAAAAAATAAAAAATTCCGTAAACTATTAAAAGCCAGAAAATTTCAGCCCGATTGGCTTAAAATAAAAAAGATCGCGTACATTGAATTCGCGCCATCAGTCAAAATTGACCCCAATATCTTAAGGAAGGTTAAAGATCCCAGAATATTCGAAAAGTTCTCTGAACTTGCACAATGTACCAGAACTTCAGTATGTTCCCACAAATTTCAAAAAGTTTCCAGAGCTACAAAAAATCCAAGAACTCTAAAAAAACTCTGATCTTGCAGAAAATTCTCTTAAAAATCCAAGAACATCGAAAAACTTTGAAGTCCCTTCCAAAAATTTCCAAAAACTTCACAGTACTTCCATGATTGTATCAGAACTTCCAAAATCTTCTCAGAACAACCAATAAATCGAAGAAATTCAAGAAAGTTCTCTGATGTTTTATAAAATTCTATGAATTGCAAAAATTTAAGAGTTTTCAATAAGAATTAAATAGTGTGGAGGATCAAAAGAAATAATGTGACAATCATCTTTTGATATTCTAGCACAGAAAACAGACATGTCCATATACCTTTTCTTGAAAAATGTGTGTAAAAATTAATATGGGCAACCGGTATAAAAAGCAAGTCCAAAGAAAAACAAACAAAATTTTTCAGGATATTTGCTAGGCTTTTTATTGATATACATTTAGATGACAGTTATCGCACAACTGCAGCGCCGCCTACCAGGAGCATAACGACATACATTTGAAATGTCGGTTTAAAGTTTTACACAAGAAGCAGACCGAAGATCAACGTCTGTTCTCTGTGATTCTAGGTCATCCAAACTGTCCTTAAGTTCAAAACGTAAGATCTTCAGTTGTAGCAGTAGTTTTTTGGGCTGTATAGGGAGACGATATGTATTAGAAAATATCAATGAATCTTCTGGAAGGTCAGCAGTCAGCAATTTTATAAATTGGTGATCCTCTAGGTAATCCAAACTTTCATGCAGTTTAGTTCCAACTGTCCTGGAGTTTAGAACCTGAAATCTATGTTCAAAGTACTCTGATATTCAAAAAAAAAAAAACTTTCAGAACTGCTAAAAAAAGAATATTCAGAATGATCACAGAACATCCAGGAATTCCCAGAACATACAAAAACGTTCAAAGCACTTCCAAAAACTTCTCAGAACTTCCATGATAGTATCAGAACTTCCAATGTCCCTTCTTCTTCTGCTTTAGCAATTCAAGCTTATTGCTTTCACAATTAGCTTATTGCTTGCTCACAATTTAGTGCTCTAAATGCACTTCCACAGTTATTAATTGAGAGCTTTCGATGCCAGTTACCATTTTTGCATTAGTATGATTGTGTGGCAAGTACAATTGTGTGCCCAGGAAGTCGAGAAGTTTTCCTTAACGAAAAATTCCTAGACCAGACCGGGAATCGAACCCAGCCACCTCCAGCATGATGTTGCTTTGTAGCTGCGCCTTAACCGACTGAGCTAAGGGAGGATCCAATGTTCCCAGAACAACCAAAAAATCCCAGAACATTCAAAAAAAAATTAGGACATGCCAAAATATCCAAGAATTTTCAATAAGAATGGAACAGTATGGAAGATCAACCGACATAATGTGACAATCTTGTGGTATTCTAGGTCATCCAAACTATCCTTAAATTGAAAACATAAGATCTACAGTAGTAACAGTAGTTTCTTAAGTTGCATAAAGTGACGATATGTACTTAAAAATGTTCAATGAATTTTCTGGAAGGTCAACAGTCATAATTTTGTAAATTTGTTATCCTTTGGGTCATTCAAACTGTCCTGGAGTTTAGAACCTGAAATCTCTGATCAAATTACTCTGATATTTAAAAAAAAGTCACCTTGTAATCCAAAAAAAAAGAAGGTTAAAAAATATCACAGAACATCCAGGAGTTCCCAAAACATACAAAAACTTTCAAAGCACTTCCAAAAACTTCAGAAATGTGTAACTGCTGAACCCCGCTGAACCGGAAAGCCACAAATATTTAATTTTAATGAAAAATTTACAACAATTTTGCTTCTTGTATTTCTCTGCGAGGGTCTTTCACTTCCTCTTGTTTTCTATATTACTAATTATAGGACAATTTAATTTAACATTTCTTAAAAAATGTGAATTACCTTTCGTCTTTATCGTTTCCATGTTCGTTTTTTTTTTAAATTTTATCTTCAAAAGGACTTGTGTGAAATCGCTTATTTTGTGATATGTTATTATAAAATTAAATGATCTTCCAATTTGAAATATAAAAGTGAATTGTCATTGAAGACCCTGGTAATGCAATGTTACCACTTGTACTGTTTCGTAATCTTCTCTTAACCCTTGCAGGCCTAATTTTTTTCCAAGTGTTATTTCACAAGCAATTTTATGTGCTCTGATTGATAATAAGAATCTGCTCAGTAACAGAAAAGATCGAAAAAAAAGTAGGAATGTGCGCTAGGTCGTCCAAACTGTCTTGGAGTTCAGAACATAAGATCTACAGTTGTCACAGATAATGAGATAATGTTGGGATATTCTATGTCTAACAAGCTGTCCTGGAGTTCAAAACTTAAGATCCACTGTTGTAAGGGTAGCTTTATCCTCTTTACAAAGTTGATTTATGTATTCAAACATATTCAATGAATGTCCTGGAAGATCAACAGCCATAATGATGTAAGTTTGGGATATTCCTAGATACCTATATATTACTAATAGCTAGAGGATTACAAAGTTTTAAAATATTGACTGTTGACCTTTCAGAAGATTCATTATATATCATATGTATTCATATTGAGGTGACATAGTCCAAAAAACTACTAAAAAAACTGTAGATCTTATGTTTTGAACTCAAGGACAGTTTGGATGACCTAGAATATCCCAGATGGTCTGTTGACTTTCCACACTATTTAATAAATATTGTTAATTGCATATTATCCCTTTCCATACTCCAAAAAACCTACTGTTACAACTGTTGATCTCATATTCTGAACTCAAGAATAGTTTGGATGACCTAGATCACCCCAGTTTATCTCATAATGTTTTTTTTAAGGTTCGAGAATATTCACTGAATATGGTTAAATACGCACTGGAACATTGTATAGCCCAAAAAGCTATAGTTACTACTGTACATCTAAAGTTCTGAAGTCAAGGACAGTTTGGATAACCTAGAACATCAAAAAACTATTAAATAATGACTGTTGATCTTCCAAAAGGTTTATTCAATATGTTTGACAATATATCGTTACCTTATATAGCCTTGAAAGCTACTGTTACTTTTGTAGATCTGAAGTTCTGAACTCAAGCACATTTTGGATAACCTTGAATGTCCCAGAAAGATACAAATATGTTTCACGTTCATCAGCGAGATTTTAATAAATTGCATATGTACCATATTCTAAAACAATGCTTTGCACTATTATTTTTTCTTTCTGAACTTTTTAATATTCAGGATGTTGAAGGTCGTCAATTAGGCCTTAAACTCATGTGTTTATTTTTATTTCTTCCAGTTAGAAGAATTGATGTACAACAAATTTGCCGAAAACAGTGTACACTTTTATAAAGTCTGTAATTTTATTCATCCCTTTTCCTCTTGGGGTCATATAAGACCCCTTAGGCTTAAAGGGGTTAAAGTGTATTGAAAACATGGCAATTGTCATCCTTATATCGGAATAAAAGATCCTTACATTACATACGGAAGAATTACCTCGATTTTTACGATATTCTGGGACAAACTATTTTTTTTTTCTGTGGAATTGGTGTATAATAACATTATTAGTATGTACCAAATGATGCTTGACCAAATTTTGACCGTCCCACCCTCTAGAGTATAGCTTTGCATCGAGAGATTCATTTACACATCGCTGAGTCCTTTTATCGGACAGTTTATCCAATTTCGCTGAAGTGTGGGGTTTCTCGTCCAATCCAAAACTATCTAGTGAAGCTGCCCGAGCAGGAGACAACAACATATGAATACCTAATTTTGATCTTGATAACTGGCCTTGATATTATAGAGCTCAGATTAAGCGGTAAAATAGCTAAACAAAATACCTATGAAATGCAAGCAAAATATCTCTCGAATAACAAAACCTGTTATTTCGGATACCTGTGAATACCTGAGAGGTACGATTTTGGTATTGTCTTCCCTCAATTTGGTATTCGCATAACATTGTGGGAACCCTAGCAGCACACTTGTTGCCAATCGGTTGAGATAACATAAATATGACTTGCTAAGTCATAATCAAGTTACAACAACAAATTATGACCGTAGTGCGCTACTTGGGAAGAATTTTATAGTGTTGTCCTCAGGTATTTTACCTCTTAAGAGCTCAGTCTTAAATACCAAGGCCAGTTATCAAGTTATTCGTTCCTGCTCGGGCAGTTTGACAATTCACCACGACGCTGGACAAAGAGAACGTTTGATTGACTCTGGATTTGCAGCTGGACTTGTGAAATCATCTGAGCATTGCCAGCTTTGATTGACCATGTCTCAATCCAAGTCCACTATCTGCCTCGTCAGAAGAGTTCAGAGGGCCTAAAGAATTCGAAGGCTTTTCAATCATATGTAACATGATTGCTTCACTAGCCATAGAAAATGTCAAACACCCATCAACGGCTCAATTCCATTCCTCTAATAACCTGTGTAAATATACGTTAATAATCATGTAAAACCCACCCTTTCATGCAATCACAAGTTTGCGTGTCCATTCTCCACTGACAACCAGACACAGCCATTGTACAAATGAGATTTTCTCTATCCAATCCACCTAAATCCATCCGCAGACCATCATACTGAACAGTTTGTCGTCATCCTCCTTTCCTCCAACTTCGCATATTTAGCCGCTGGCGAAGAAAAGCCATCAACAACTCATTCGCACTTTGACAGATGAGGTTTCCCCTAAGTGTTCATTCGTCAACGCGTGCCTTTCAACCTCTCCACCACCTTCCCCTCGTAAACTAACACCCGTCAGCGACATCTTCCGTCCGTGTGTCTAACCCGACCCTGTTGGAGTCTCGTTTTCCCTTGTTCGCACCCGTTTGCTATGTTTTTGTTTTCGCAGAGCACCGTCAACACAAACATCATCATTATCCACGCCTTGAAACCATCATCCATCGCTTCTTCCCACAAAAATACCTCCCCATACTTGTCAGGAAAGTGTACTAATTGATCGCGTTCTTCTTCTCTTTCTTCCCCTTCCCGTTGTTTATCAATCCTAAAACGCAGGTCGCCGTAATTGCCGGCAATTTGGAACTGGCCGAGATGATACAGAACTACAAGTGCGAAGATATCGGTAAGTAAACCTTTTTTTTTTAAAAAAAAAAGCGCAGCAGAAAAAATTGTTTTGTCAACTTGCCATGCAACCACACGAAAACATTTTAGTTTTTGCGTTTTTTTTTTCATTTGTTTTCCTTCGCTCAAATCTCATCGATATCGTTTTTCTGCTCGCATCATCGTCATCATCATAATCTCTTTTCTTATTTAGCAAGTTTGAAAAAATACGCGTTTGTTCCATCATCTTTGATTGTGTTGCGTTTTGTTACCGTGCAGATCTTTTTTTTTTCGTTTTGTCTTTTTAAAATTCACACACTCGCACTCACGCTTTGCTCGTTCCGAAGCCGATCTTCACTGGGGTTCGATCGGTGTTTACAGCGGGGGTTGGCGGCGTGAGAACAAAATTTTTTTAATCACTTTCTCATTCGGTTCGGCTCTCCAGCCCATGTCACGCGCACGACACATTCACACATACCCATCCACAGAACAACGCAATCATCTTTTTTGCAATATGTTTGTTTCGCTCGCTCGCTCTCTTTGTCTCTCTCTCTCTATAGACGTGCCGTAATTTTTGCTCGATTTTTCTTCGTATGCTAGCAGCATTTCATAGTCATAATGTTTCGTCTTTTTTTTTCATAATGTTTCACTTTCTCGAAAAACGCACATTTACGTTCCTTAGTGACGTAGTTTCCGCGACATTTCGCCTACTTTGATTGTTTTTTCTGTTAGTTTTTTTTTTCAAATCATGCACCAGATTCGGATGAGAATGCATTTTTATTATTCCAACCGTTGTGTCTAATATATCATATATGTTTGTGTATGTGTGGAAATACCATTCTGATCTAAATGTTCTACCGGTAGGAGTTGTAGCGGAATGCACCCGAACTGTTAAGCTGCGTTTACACTGCGGAAATTCGTGGCAACAGTATTATAGTATTGAATACAATGTTGCGCTGGCTGTAGTCATAGTGGGCTAATGTTGCCTCGGGTTGCCCCAGTTTAGGTGCACTACCGTTACGGGGAAGAATGTCGCTTCTAGAGCGAGATAAGGCGTCTGAAATCGCACAACCGAAGGAGCGCGTTGTTTTCCTTGTTTTTTTTTTTAAATATTTACTCGAAGACCACCATTGTTATTGTTTACGAACTGTATGCTCTCTCATCCATGCCTACTAGATGGACGTGCCGGCGCACATTTTGCGCTGCTTTGCCTGCGCTCTAAAGATAGATATTATACTTTCGCGGTCGCTTGCGTTTCAGTTTTGTTTTCGGTGCATTCTTATTCTTATTCTGATGTTTTTGTTTGTTTTTTTTTTAAAGAGAATGTGTTGAAAAACTAGGTAGATAATAATTAGAGGCCCGACCGAGGTCTACATTTGTTATTTTCACTTATGCTCGTCAATCATGCAATTGAGAGTTTGGTGCTTGTCAAGCAGTAGGCGACGACGGCAAATGGGTGGAAGATGACAGACAACAGTGGAAATAACAGGTGAGGTACTGCTTGTTGTCCATGAATAAACATCTTTGTTTTAATAAAACAAAACTAAAACATACGAACGAGTTTTGAAAAATAAATTCAATTTTTATAAACCGTCAAAAGCGGACAGAAGGAAATAGCGATCAGCCAAGTTTCATAGCATTTTTTAATAATAATGCCTAAAAAGCTTCAACAGCTTGAAACTGTGTTGACTCAATAAATGCAACCAATATTAATAGTAAACACAATCTTTTTTTTTTTTTGCTCGTTCTGCCTAATCTTCCGGGACCACGGCGAATCAAATACTTCGAGATGGAATGTTGCCGAACACTCTTTGAACTTCAAGCCAGTGTTGATTAGAACAATTTTTTTTCGGTGACATTTTATCTTTCCATAATGACGATACGGTATATGTCATACAAGCGAACTGGCAATGGGAAAAAAATGTCATGACATTTCTGTATATTTTTCTTTATCACTTATGGCTTTACGTAATTTAATGTCGTTTACAATTTCGATGATTTCGGGCTAATTAAGGACTGTATTCACATTTATCCGGACACCATGACATCACTCTAACTTTTGGAATATTGCACGTAGAAGTGAAGAATTTCACTGAGGTATAGCTGTGAGCCTTTCATGAAAAAGACTATGAATGTTGTTTACATTACAAATGTAGTGTTCAAGTTAGCGAAGAATGAAAAGCACGTTCGCGAGCGGATTTTGTACGGACGGAGGCAAAGCTTGACTTGTCAATACGGGAACTTGCAAAACAATGGATTTATCTAAATAACCTAAAACAACACGGTGTGCTCAAATCATGTTCGGAACGTTTGACGATCGAGAAGAAATCGAGAAATGGTCTTAACAATGGACTTGTTGATCCCGTCGTGAACCGAATGGTGAAGAGGATATTGAAGGAAGGCCCGAAATCGAACTGGAATTTACTTGCCTGATCTTTTCACGAATCATGAATTGGTCATGATTACTGAAATTTCAAAGACATCCAAACTGTCCTGGAGTTCAGAACAGAAGATCTACTGTTATAACAGCAGCTTTATCCGCTGCACAAAGTTCCGGTATGAATTTAATCACATTCAATAAATGTCCTGGTAGACTACTGGAAAGGTTATCTATCTAAGGTTATCAAGAATAGTATTTCTTGACTTTCAAGAATATTAACCTTTCAGGACGCGCACTGTTGGAAATAGTACAACTCATCTGTGGAAACCTCGCTCGATTTTCACCGCGCCAGCAAGGTGGCTCTGTTACAATTATAGACCTTAAGTTTTGAAGGACAGTTTGGATGACCCGAAACTTACAAGGTTGTCCTATGATGTCTGTTGACGTTTCAGACTATTTATTGAATATATATATCGTTGCTTTGTATAGCCAAAAAGCCTACGGTTACTACGGTAGCTATGGTCAGTTTTGATGAACTTGAACATTCCAAGATAAACTGGTGACCATACAGAAGATTCACTGAATGTGATTGAGTGCACATCGTCTCCTTTCATAAGTTATAAATCTAATGTTACAATTGTAGATCCTACCTTCTGAACTCAAGGGCAGTTTGGATGACCTTGACTATACCAAGATCATCTTCTTATGTATTTCTATGTTCGAAAATATTCACTGAATATAGTTCAATTCGTGACGCAACTTTGTATAGCCCAAAAAGCTACTGTTACTATTGTAGATTTGTAGTTCTAAACTCCAGGACAGTTTCGGAGATCACAAAGTTCTAAAATAATGACTGCTGACCTCCAAGAAGATTCATTGAATATGTTTGGATACTTATCATATCCTTATATAGCCAAAAAAGAACTTTAGGACAGTTTGGATGACCAAGATCATCCCAGTTTATCTCATTATGTTTTTTTTTGCGTTCAAAATGCTCGCTGAATCTGGTTGAATACGTAGCGTAACTTTGTGTAGCTTCAAAAAGCTGTAGTTACTATTGTAGATTCAAGTTCTGCACTCAAGGACGATTTGGATGGCCTAGAAGGTGCCAGAAAGATACCAACATGTTTAACGTTTATCAACGAAAATTTAATAATACGTATGAATATGAACCACATTCTGAAACAACGCTTTACACTATTCATAAGGCATTTATTTTTTTCTTTCAGAAAGTTTTCATAGTTTGTCAACGAGGCCTTAAACCCATGTATGTTTTATTGATTTATTTTTTCCAGATAGAAGAATTGATGTCAACGCTATTTCTAAATAACCCAAATTTGAGTACGGAGGACTCAAATTCGTCGAAAATATGGCTACCCAAAAGTGAGTAAAGATGGTTAGGAGTAACACGTTGACAATTAGTAAACATCGATCGGATTCAAGCCGATGTTGACTGTTTGTCATCTCACCACTACGGACTATCTTTACTCACTTTTGGGTAGCCATACTTCCGACAAATTTGAGTTCTTCGTATTCAAATCTGGTTTGTTTAGAAATAGCGTGTAGGCCTGAAGGGGTTAATTCCAGGGGCCTGGCAACCCTATCCTTGTTACTAACGTTTGACAGTATGCAACATATCGCGGGCCTTATTTGAATAAGGCCCGTCTGACGTTTGTTTCTACGGGTACGAGCCCCAGTATTGTTTACAAACAATGAATCTTTTGACGTTTGGATGTTAGAGATGTTGGCTAAAGCAAAATGACTTCTCGCCAGCTCCCTGGTTAATTCAGAATGATTTTTTTTTACCCATTTCACATATGTCAACATTTGAGTATGCTTAAGTCAATTTACTTCACAGGCACCTTTACCTAAATACGAGTAAAATAATATTTCCTCATCTCTGAGTAAGTGCCCCTTTGGCCGAATTGAGTGATTTTAACACAGAAATGAGAAGCTGATGAAAAGCGTGTAGTGTAGCTGGTAAATGACGGTTCTGCAATCCCTCGTTCTCTTTCTGCCACACTCGCTCACGGCAAAACAAGTCTTCTCGAAAAAATGTAAACAAGCTCACGGAGTATTGCACGCTCAAAACAGCCTCTCTTGCATTTGTATCGCCGTCTCTTTTTTTCTAACGGAAAAGTTACTCATAATTTGAGTTGTTCCACTTTTTACGAAAATTGAGTAACTTTTCCGTGAGAAAAAAAAGGGACGGTGATACAAATGAAAGAGAGGCTGTTTTGAGCGTGCAATACTCCGTGAGCTTGTTTACATTTTTTCGAGAAAACGTCAAGCGATAAGTTTTATTCACTTTTCTGATAAACGGACGATGTTTCGTGATTCTACTCTTGAACCCATGCCTAGCGAGTCTACTGAATTGTGCAAACTGTCATTTACGATGATTTCTTGTTTTTCCGGATTATTCCTTTATCTGCTCGTTCATCAGTGACTGAACTCCATGCCTTATGCTTTCCTCTAACTGCACGAACTACACGATGGCTGATTCCAAACTTTTGAACTATTTTTCGCTGTGATTAATGTTTAAATAACCCTGTTCCTGTGAGATTTCGGATTTGTACACTAATTTGATTTCAATTTATGCTAATTTTTGTTGCAAAATTGAGACTTTCGTGCTAGATTGACTAAGTTAATGCATATAACAAATCACTTATATTGAAATGTCAGAATGCCTGATGGGCTTTTACATTC
The DNA here is from genome assembly GCA_034211315.2 of Aedes japonicus. Taxonomy (NCBI): domain Eukaryota; kingdom Metazoa; phylum Arthropoda; class Insecta; order Diptera; family Culicidae; genus Aedes; species Aedes japonicus. The sequence goes on along the minus strand of JASCZW010008370.1, from coordinate 36,564 downwards.
ATGCCCGTTACTGAAAATGAAAATAAACAAAAACGTCAGGTGGGTGCACGACACTGAGAAAACACTCATAAAAGGGTGCATTCGGACGAGAATAAGTAAAATGTAAGTAAGTAATCAGATGAGATAGCAAAAGATCGTCGGTGGCTCGAAAAATAGGAATATCGACTGGTTTCGTCCAAAAATCAAAACAGCGTTGCGAGCTGAAGTTGTATAAGGAGTAAAGACAGTTCCAAATGCTGAGCTGTCATCTTTGTATAACATCTACCGTTGCGACCAGAGATCGAAATTTTCGCCTACTTGAGAAGAGAAACGTCCTTTTTCACCCGCTTGGAGAAACAGATGAGAATGTGAGAAGCGAGAGACTATTATAAGCTCACAGCAGTTTTCGCGAGAAAAGCATCGGAGATTTATAATTTTCGGAGAGCATGAGTAGCTGATAAATCGTTTCTTTTTTAGTGAATCGGCGAAAAAGTAGAGATGAAAATGTGAACGGTCCGCTACTCATCGACAACCTGCTTGAGAGAGAGAGCATCGCTTTCACCCAGCTGAGTGAGAATTTCGATCTCTGGTTGCGACCGTCATTTCCAACGAGGAGGAGGAATGCTCATTGCTGTAAATGAGCTATTATAAGTGCTCATGTGCAACTTGACCGATGTGACTCGCCCGAACAAATCACTTCCGATTAGATCTATCTATGAATGTGGAATTTACTTGAACCCGCCAGTTACGTCGAACATTTGGACTGTTTGCAGCAAATAATGAATTTCTGTGATGATCAGGCAACTACAATCTGCCTCATCTACTTTGGTCATTCGACCAACAAATGCATCAACCGAACCTTCGAAGAACCATTCTCAATTTTACACTTGGACCGTCATCTCAAGCCATTCGTCTTACGCGTCAATACACGAAGCTCCTTAGGAAGTATTCATGCAACTACTCTGGACCTCGACTCCGATTTCAACCGATGCAACTACTCTTCAGTTTTTGAAGATCTACGTTCACAGAACTAGGAGGAAATTTTGAACGCTCAAACAATCAACCATGGTGGAATACTGAGCTTCGACATCGCCATAACGTTCTTCGTAAGACTCGTTGCCGGTTTCGGCGGCATTGAACAGCTGGAAACAGCTCAATTCTTCGCAGGCTCGAGGAGGATCCCTCCTCTTTATGGCGCTTTGCTAAAAGCAGAAAAAACACATAGTCGATCCCACCGGATATGTCTTTTGATTATGATTTCTGCAAATCTGTCTACAATGCCGACTTTCCGCCGAGCTCTCCGGGGTTACTGAATACACTTGCACATTTGCTGAAGCACTTGCACCCTCTGTGTGTTGGCTATTCAACCTGCTGCTTTCTTTACGGATCTATGGAAGTTGTCTGCAGTTAAACCCGTACACAAAGCCGGAAACATCCGTGATGTAAAGAATGATCCACCTATTTCGATTCATTGCTGGTTAGCTAAGACGCTTGAACTTTTGACTAACGAGAGATATATTCTTCTGCTAAGCCCATAATCTCGCAATATTAGCACGGCTTCGTGTAGAATCGCTCTGCTGCTACAAACCGAATGGCATATGTTAGCGCACTGAACTCCAGTTTGGAAAAGTTCTGCCAAGTTGACAGTACACCCAAAAATTGAAATTGTAGCAAAAAATGCAAAATTGCAATTTTGCAGTTTTTGCAATCATATCTTGAGAAATCCGCATGATTCTGAAAAGGCAAATTTGCCCATCATGTTCCACAAAGCTTTTTATGGTATAAACAAAGCCATGCAAGTGTGTGCAAGTGGTTATCGCTGTGTGCCTAGTGCCTCGACAATCGCAGCAACCGTTGGGTTTTTGTTCAACCGTCAACAACTTCTCAATATGGGTGAGACAATGGTACAGAACGCCGCTACGCCGTATGCCTCTGTTGCTATTCCGCTGTCAAGTGTTCTATTTTTATCTGCACTCGTCATCAAACTCCTATCGCCCTCTCATCAAGTCACCATGCGGTTTATGAAATAAACGAAGCCATGTAAGTGTGTGCGACCGAAATTTGCTTCATTGTTGTTACGTTGAGTGCCTCAAAAACCGAAAAAACTGTAGGACTTTTATTCCATTCACCTCAGCTTGTTGTGGTGACTGGATGGTTACAATGAAGAGCCGTCATGCTGACGGTCGCGGTTCGACTCTCGGTCGAAATCTTTTTTTTTTGTGCGCCATTGAATTTACTACTACTAATCAACTGTACAACATCACGCACACATTGAATTTTTCTAATCGAATTGATGTGTTGCTTTTTTGCCCACGACCAATGTTGCATTTTTTCTCCAAGTTGCGATCCATTACGAGAAATGAAACCAAATCATGCGAAATTGCATTACAATCTTGCTTTTTTATTTTGGGTGTATCTACGTAGCCTTTTACGAAGCTTTTGATAACACCTCACGAATTATCAACGAAAAAGCTCGAGAAACTAGGATTTCCTAGTTGGCTTATGGGTTACGGTCATACTTATTAGCCAGATCTGCCTACGTTTAGTCACTTCGGTCTCTTGATCTTTACTCTGTTTGTCAACGACTTGAGTCACCGTCTTTATTCACATCACCTTATGTATGTCGACGATCTTAAAATTTACCAAATCTTCAGCTCATTGGTTGATTGTGCTATACAGCTATACAGCGCGAGTTAGTGTGCTTCAAACGGAATGGAGATGAATGCGATGAATTGTAAGGTGATAAGTTTCAATAAATCTCGGATGCAACTGAAATTTAAAACTAGTATTAGGCAAACGACAGAGATATCAAATAGGTTCAGTCTGTGCAGCATAGCTGAAGACGTAGTAAATAAAGACATAAAAAAATAAATCGCAGCGACATACAGAACTTGACAGCAAAATTACGGACTCGACGTTTGTACAGACGAATATTTGACGAAGATTTCATACGTTGTCATGGACGATGAGGCTTCTAGGGCTGGTTTTCTTTTCTGCTCTCCATTACAGGAAATGCTAGTGCTAAGCATTTCAGGACAAAGAAGGTATCGAAGTTTCCCAAAAAATACCTTGTTTGGCAAAAAGTGTAAATATTTCCTCACTAAAGGCACAATCAACCAAGAGATTTACCAGGGAAGAGTGCCTACAGAAGCGATTGCTACCCTTCATAAAAAACCTCCATAAGAATCTTTTGTTCTGGCCCGATTTGGCATCACGTCATTATGCAAAAACTGTGATGGAGTAGTATGAAGCAAATCAAGTAACCTTGTATAAAAAACCGCAACTCAGTTAAATTGTCGAGAGTTTCGTTCAATCGAGAGATATTGGGCCCTGATGAAGCGGAAGCTGTGTGGAAAGAAACAAGGAGTCAGAGATATTAAATACTTCCAACAAATTTGAGAAGAGCCTTTAAAAGGCCTAATCCTAATGGATGGAGGTATAAGCATAGTTCGAAAATTTTATGAAAATACTGAATAACTATGTTTCGACTTCGATAATTGTTAAATCAGTTAAAATATGATTCGAAATTTGAGTACTGCTTATGGTTTGAGGGTGTCCGAATTATTGTGGACACAGACCTTACTACATCAATGTGACGTTTATCGAATGGAATCTATTTTGCTTAATAGACGAACAAGTAGATTTTTAACCTAGACATCCAGTCAACCGCAATATTTTAACTGTTCGAAACCTTTGGCAAAAAGAAGGCGACAGTTTTTTCTATCATCCTTGAATCTGAAATCGGGAAAATCCAGACCCGCTAGGGTAAGAGCAACCACGCTTACCACAACAGCATAAGCTTCATTATGTTCAACATCTTCATCAGATACGCCTTTTTATCGGAACCTATCTCGAAGCTATTGCATGCTAGGTGAACTTGCTCCAAGTGAGCAAGCTTTAGTTTTTTTTTTGTCTTGGTTCTTCCGTTGTAGTCAGTCAAACGCCACTTTTGGGCATTTTTGTAACTTTTCCGGGGGTGAGTTTCGAACTCGTGGCTTAGGCGTGAAAGGTATGGATGTTAACCAATACGCCGGGGTCGCCCCCTAGCAAGCCTTAGTGTCACGGTTGATGGTTGCGTCTTGCTGACATTCTTTTTGCTGCACTGGTGCTTCATTCGACCAGTCTTCACGTGAATTCGTTGGCTCGCGGGAAGGTCCATTCGGTTGGGTGCGATGGCATAGCATTTGATGCCATTGCTGTTTGAAAAAAAAAACAAAATATGAGTATATCTTTTCTTGTTGACCGATTTTGGAACCATCGCTTTGATGTCTGTGTTAGGAGAAAAAATTCGATAGCATCATATAGATTTATATTTTTTATAGATCTGGTTGATCACTATGTACGCGTATTTCGTATTTACGTGACATTCAGCCTGCGGCTTCATATCTACAAATGGAACCAATCAACGCATGGGACCAACGGCTTTGCTTCCCTTCCGAAGAAAGACGCGATCAGAGATTTTTCGTCTCAAAAAATCTTAACGGCTCTGATTGGAATCGATACCAGCGATGATACCATTTCATATTGATCACTGGTTTAAACTATTTCCAGAATTAAGCTGAAAATTCAGCTTTTGTTGCCATCGTAAAGCGTTACCAGATTTTGCATTGCTTCAAATAAAAAAGGATTGTGTTGTACTGAGTGCACCCAAAATGAAAATGTAAGAATGTATTGCAATTTCGCTTGATTCTGTTTAATTTTTTCCTATGGATCGTAACCTAAAAAAAAACCTTATCATGCGGTTTTCTCAAGCAATTAAAGGCTGACTAAAAGTAAATTGGTACGCACAAAAATACCTGTTATTCGTGTTTCAATAAGTTTACGAAGTCCATTGATAGTTGCTTTATTGTGCTTTTTTGAAAACTTTAAACTTACAGCATAAGATGGTTACATTTATCCAGTTCGAACGAAATCTCGAATCTTCCTCTTGATGGAGTCCATCAGCGCCCGCACAGTGGAAACGAACACGGCATCAGCGCATTTCTTCCAATTCGCTGAATGTCTGCCCCGACGTTTCGTCGAAATCGCTGCTTTGAAATTGGTCAGTATTTTTCGATTGGTCGAAATTCCGGGCAATTCGGAGGTTCCTTAGCTTGGAGACAAAGTCGATCTAGTCGCTTTTTGGCCACGAAATTCTGCTTCATGTTCCGGTTCGGATGTTTACTGACTTTGTACGACTTGTATCCTTCCCTGGCAAGAATGTTCCGTGCCGTTTAAATGTTAGCGTTGTTCCTTCTGGCCACATCTCGGGTCGAAAGACCGGGGTTGACTTTAAAGCACCTCAGCAAGCTGACGATCCCTGGTTCCAGTTTTTTCTTAGGGTCTGCTGATTCCTTTCCACACTCAGGGTTTCCTTGTAGGTTTTGAGCACTCGACAAACTGTTGTGTTCGGCATCTTCAGCACCTTAGCTGATTTTCTAGGTATTTGTGCACAATATGTTTTCTTCTTTCGAGTTCCATTTGACGTTATCTCTGAACGCGATCGACTACTTTGATCAAACTTGCATCAGTTGTTCTAATGTAGAAACAGGAAGTGTAAACAAACCACTGACAAAGATGTTCGATTCCCACGGAACGCAAACATCATCCTAATATCGTCTGAAAAGTAAATCGATTGCGACCTGCAACGAAAAGCATTCGGAAATCGGATGATTGCTTGGTTCGAATGACGATCATTCATGTTTTGTATGACAATCTAACAAATTCAATATGATGTTTTGTTCCAAAACTGAACATCATCAGCGATTTAAGATTGGTTTGAATTAGCTTCAATGGCATTAAATTTGCTACAGGAGCCCAACAATTGGAAGAGTCAGGAGACATTTCTCCATAACTTCATTAGTAGTGGTCGGATTTTCATCCTTTATTCGTGCTGGTACCAGTTCTGATAGCGATTGATAGGTTTTTAACCGAATGATGTAAAATGGAATATTTTCTTCTAATATTTGCCTATATAAATGTAATCTTTTTTCGGCAAAGTTAGGGAAAATATAATACAAAAAAACTTTGCCGAAGCCTTTATACGCCTATCTATTGGTTTTATTGTAAATATGGAAAGTTTTCTATTTAACATCCCTTAAATTCACTTTGTAGAATATAGCATTTCGTGGCGCTTTTCTACAAATTTTAAATGTACTACACTTTTGTTTATCATACAAAAACACACAAATTTGCTGAAAAGTAGTCTAATGCACTCTTTTAGCGTAAAAAATCATAATAATCCGTAAATGAAAGTTCGGGTTTGTACTGGTGTTCACTTTTAGATCATGGAATCTTAGAAGCAAAAAGTGAAAGTGAGAACAAGATTGTTGCAGAAATCCCTGCAGGAAATTCTGTCCAAATTTACTATACACTTGCAGACAACCTAGAACCTAGTTTAAAAAATAACTCTACCAAATTCCCTTGCGGAATTTTTAAAGTTAAGAATGAAATATACGAGAATATGTAATTCATGCAAATCATTCTTCCAAGATTTCTCCAACAAATCAGGATTTTCTGCAACAATTACTACAGGAATCGCCTTATTGTTTTTGTGTTATTCTTTCAGGTGTTCTCCAGGGATTCCTTTAGAATCACAAAGCTTCACAAGCTCAGGGATTCCTCCAAAAAAATTCATCACAAGAAAGTTTTGGAAAACTGCCGACGAAATGCCAGTTGAAACTCCAGATTCTCCCAGGAAGAATGCCGAAAAGCTTCTAAAGAACACCTACAAAAACTTTAGAAGAAATATCACAAGGAATATCTTAAAACTTTTTACAGATACTTTAGCAAATTCTACAAAATTTTACTAACACACTATCTCAAAGATGACTTGCAGACTGTCACCTTGTATGATAAAAAGTGACTTACAGAGTCACCTTTATGACAAAAATGTAAAGAAAGCTGTGTAAATCTAGATAAATCTGTGCATGTGGAAACCCTGGTCATCCGGTGCTAGTCTTTCTGGGTAGCACAGTGGAAGGCGAAACACAATTAGGCTTGTTATCGTTTAATCACCTTTCTCATTCTGGCATATGCAGAGGAATTATGGTTTGTTTTCCTCCAAATGATTTTCCATCTTACTTGCACTCCTTTGATCTACATAAATGGCGCTGTAGTGTGCGTGCGTTGAACGTCACTAAGCCTAATGGGCTCGCTGATCGATGGGCGCACAGTCACAGCTTCAAATTATAGACACTGTATATAGACCGGACAACAATTGTCTTAGGCAGCCAAACGACCTGTCAAAAAATGCAGCGACTGTCGACTTTTGATTCACTTTAAAGGAGCAAGTATTGTGATCAAGTATTGCTTTGACAAAAGCCTATTATGAACAAATAAGGGATTTTCTACTTCCATATTCAGTAAATGTAAGTATTTTCGGTGTATTATCTATTGCATTATACACGGGAAATAATGTGATCCTCTAAACGAGCAAAACAGGTCATGATTCCATGAATATGTTGTGTTTTCGTGTTATGAATGTATACCATGAACAATGTTCATGATATCATGAACTATTTTCCCGCCGCAATGAAATCATGAATAAATTGGGTCTAAACCATGAGCTGAATCCCTGATAATGAAAACTTTGTTCATGAATCTGGCAAATCTACTTTATCGACCCTGAAAATAACAAAAAAATAAATCCACCGTTAGGATTCGAACCTAGCGTTGATGAAGAGTGCTGTGTTAGTACTTGGTGGTTGTACTTACTACGCTGTAGTTATTCTTGAAAAGACTCTTGACTAATGAAGCTCATTACACAACTTTAGATTACAGGCAAAACAAGACTATCTAAGTTCATGACTTGCATCTGCCATTTCAATTATGAAACCATGATTATGAATCATGAATTCACAAAATAAGATGGGAGTTTGTTTCATGACTTTTTATTCATGAAAACAGAAACGGATTTGTTTCCGTGTATAATCTTTCTTTGGAAACCGTAAGAAATCCACAGAATTCACTTCACATCGCGAGTAATTGCCACAATTTCGCTCCAAACAATTCATTTTTTACACGGCACTTTTCACTATGCTTTTAATGAATATCTTCGAACCGAATCAAAACAAACTACCAACATCGAAACCGAAATCTTTTTTTAGCCTATTGCGCTGTTTACTTCAATTTTGTACAAATACAAGTGGTGCCAGATCAATTGCTCAAATTTATGACATTTTTCAGGGTTGGCAGATTGTATGATTTTGCGTTGTCCGGTCTATATACAGTGTCTATACTTCAAATACCCTCCTGTTGTCTTTAGTGCTTCTGCGAGGATTTTTTTTTGTCTTCTTCCTTCTTTTACGATCGGTCGTCAGAAGTTCTCTGTGAGATATTTCTTGTAAAATTCCAAAAAAAGTCATGAATTTCCTACAGTTCTTAAATATCTCCCGCATGCTAAAAATCAACAATCCAAGAGGAATTTCTTCAAACCCATCTTCACGTTAAACAAAAAAAACTAACTCGTAAATGGAACGTTCCTTAATTCCTAACCGGCTTCATCACAATAGGAAGCATTCTTTTGTTTATGCCTTCAACAAGGGGGGAAAAACAAACTAGGAAACCTTCTCCCCAACACGAGTAGGGAAGCGATGCAAAAAATTCTTTAAAAAAAATTCTTTGAGGACGTGTTTTTCTTCTCCCTTGCACCATACAAAAGCACTCGAGCAAAAATGTATACATGTTTAATTAGGATACCGGGCACAATGCACTCGAGTCGACTCGCCGCTGAATAAGGGGAATATAATGAGCAATATGAGAGTAAGTTGCTTTCAGTTCCTGCACTCACACATTTCCTCTTTCGCTCTGATTAGCAGCGACGAAGCCGCGGCCGCTGTCTTGGAATTCTAACAAAAACGCACGTTCGAAGGTGCGAAACGTGTCAACAGCCGCCATCGCCCCGAAATTTGGAATTTTTAGATGAAATTCACATTTGAACTGCCGCTGAATAATCTGTCATCGACTGGTTGACACAATCACCACGGGAGGCTATTTCTGTTTCGCCACTTGAAATTCCTTCCTCCTCCGTCTTGAACCGTCAATCGAAGATTGCCATAAAAAGATAATTTCCATCAAACAGTAGGCGAGTGCGAATTGTTTATATAAACACCCTTCTGAGGGAAGCTCGAAAAATCAACACGCGATAAGCGGGGATTGCGGAATGCGCGTTTAAGTGCATCGCTCAGCACAAGCCTTTCACCAACTACGAGGACGACGACGGCGACTACGTGGGAGGTTCCAGATAATAATTTATCGGCAGCATCGAAGTTTTTTCAACGTCAACAACGAGGATGATTGCTCAAATGGCGTCCAGTCCTAAGCGGATCCAACGCCTGCTGATTGTCGAAGTGATGAAATATCATATCTCCTACAAATGTTTACACCTCACCGACAAAGCATTTGCCGTCATTTACGAAATTGCACCCCCTTATTCTCGGTGATATCATTTCGGTGGATGACTTGGGTAGCAATCGAGGCTGGATCGATAAGATCGATGACGACCCCGGACGCACGTGTGAAATCGTAAAATTAGGTCAATGGAATTGAGGGAGGTTTCGAACGATTTGACGGGCAAATCTCCTTTTTAGTTAAATTCTACACTGAAAATAAAATTCAATCAATTTTACGAAATCATCCAATGCTTGCTTTTTTGCTATGAATTGATTTGTCCTATTTCTGCATCTATCTTCGTAGTCAATACCACATTCGGTGTCAAACAAACGAGTGTGTGGTCGGTGCTTGGATGTTTGACATATCTGTTTTATCGACTTGCAATGGAAGTTATGATTTAAGATATCGACAAAGATTTTTCATTAGGGCCTAAGTGACAAACGTAAACAATGACTTCGTCTGTAACTTTTTCATGGCACAAAGGCTACCCATGTAAGCCACCAATTCTATCGAATAAGTGAATTCTTCCTCTTCGAAACGGTCGTGGTGGATTAATTGGGCGAGTTTTCAATAACGAGAAATTTGCGGAAAAAGCCATTGTTTACGTTTGTCAGTTAGGTCCTAATGAAAAATCTTTGTCGATATAACCCTGTCCAATAGCATAGAGCTGCTAAGGGCATCTTCAGCGGTGGTCTATTTTTGGAACAACTTTATACTTGACCTGTATCAGCAAAACTTGAATAGAACCTGCTAATAGACCAAAGTAGCCGCCCCCCCTCCCCAGTTCTAGGACTACTTTAGTGACACGCCAACCTACGACGACAAGCACTTTCTGCGTCGTTTCCGCATGCCAAGGGAAATGTTCTTGGATATTATACGACACCTAAAGTCATCCGACGACTTTTGCCAGCTAAGTTGTGATGCAGCTGGAAAAGTCGGCCTGGGCCCGTTACAAAGGGTCACTGCAGCATTACGAATGATGGTGTGCGGTTCTTCAGCCAGTCTTCTCAACGAATATGTGAAGATTGCTGAGTCAACCAGCCCGCTGGAGTCTCCAGAAATTCAGGGAGTTTCCCAGAAGTTCGGATAAATTATCAGAATTTTATTGGTATTTCTTAAAAGTACCCAAGATGTTCAGGAAACTTTCCAGAATTTCAGGGAACTTTCCAAAAGTTCAGAAAACTTCTCAAGTTCCCCCAGATCAGAGAACTTTCCTGAAATTCATGAAGCTTTTGAAAAGTTTGTGGATCTTTCTGGAGGTCTCTGAAGTTCATGAAACTTTCCAGAAGTATAGGAAACTTCTCAAGTTCTACAAGATCAGAGAACTTCATGAAGCTTTCAGGATACTTGTAGGAGAGACTGCCTTGAAATTCAAGGTATTTTCAAAAAATTTAGAAAACATCCACAAAGTTCAAGAACTACTTGAAAGATCAGGAAACTTTCCGATAGCTCATTGAACATTTTAGACGTTCAGGGAACGTCCCATGAATTGAGAGAACTTCCTAAAAGTTCAAAGAACTTCCCAAAAGCTCAAACAACTTCCCAGATGCTCAGGGTATTTTTCGGAAATGCAGTAAATTTTTCAGAAATCCTGGAATCTGTCAAGAATTTTAGAGAACTTCCTTAAAGATCGGGGAACTTCCCAGAATTTCAGAAAATGTCCCTGAAATGCAGGGAACTCTTAAAGATTTTTCGAGAATACTAAAAAATGTAGGAAACATTCCAAGAAGTTATCCATAAGTTTAGGAGGCTTCATTGAAGTTCAGGGACCTTCACAAATGCTTGAGAAACTTTTCAATTGTTCCGGGAGCATCTCAGCTGCTCAGGGTACTTAATTTTTAAGAAGAACTTTAACTTCGTTCAACTTGTTACTGTTGCGTATTTAATCAAAACGAGAATAAAAAAAAATCAACAACTCTTTTACTGTTTAATCATTTTTTTGGAATCTTGGAGATTCGAAAAAGTTCTTGTAAGGTTTAACAACAAGTCAAAAATGCTAATTATTTCACAGAAATTCCACCAAGAGTTTTGCAAATTGACCACTTTCCAAATTGTTTTCAATGTCTCGAGAATTATTAAAATATTTGTGATATACTGGCTTAATCCACTTCACAAATTTTCGTTAATGTCCACAAAATTGTTTCGAATTCATGGATCATCAGCAAACTTTTTGAGTCCAAGTTTCCAGAAACGTTGAGAAATGTTCGGCAACTCTTTGGACCTCTCTTAAGTTTCACTTTTCTTCTAAAAAAAATGCGTCCCAAATTTCATAAAAAAAAATCGCACAGACTCAGTGAACTTCTCAGAAACTCAGGGAACAACTTATCAGAAGCTCCGAATACTTCTGAGAAATTCAGGAAACTTCTCAGAAGTTTTGCAGTTCTCCCTGATATTTGGGAAACATCCCACAAAACAGGGAGCTTTCCAGAAAATCAGTGAACTTTTTAGAAAGTAAGAGTTCATCCCAGAGGTTCAGCAACTTTGCTAAAATTCATGATATTTTCCAGTAATTCAGGGAGCTCCACATAAGTTGTGAGAGTTTCCCAAAAGTTAAAGGATCTTCCCAGAAGTTCATGAAATTCTCCAGAAATTCAGGGAGCTTCCCAGAAGTTCATAAAACTTATCAGATTTTTTTTGGTATTTCTCAGAAGTTTATAGAACTACCCAAGATGTTCAGGGAACTTTCCAGAATTTCAGGGAACTTTCCAAAAGCTCAGGAAACATCTTAAGTTCCACAAGATCAGAGAACGTTCCAGAAATTCATGAAGCTTTTGAAAAGTTTGTGGATCTTTCTAAAGGTCCATAGAACTTTTTCGAAGTTCATGAAAAGTAGTAAAGGGACTTCTCAGAAGTTCAGGAAACTTGTAGGAGTTAAAGAAACTTCCTTGAAGTTCAAGGTTCTTCCCAGAAACTCAGAAAACATCCCAGAACTTCAAAAACCGTTCACAAAGTTTAGGGAACTTCCCGAAAGATCTTTCCTCCTTCCTCCATCTTTTTGGAAAGGAAACTTTCCAAAAGCTCAGCGAGCATTTTAGACGTTCAGAGAACGTCCCATAAATTTAGAGAACTCCTTAAATGTTCAGAAAACTTCCCAAAAGCACAAACAAATTCCCAGATGCTCAGGGTATTTCCCGGAAATTCAGGAAATTTCTCAGAAGTCCGGGAATCTTTCAAGAATTTCAGGATCGGGAACTCCTCAGAATTTCAGACACTGTCTCAAAAATGCAGGAAACTTCTTAAGATTTTTCGAGCATTCTCCAAAATTTAGGAAACTTCCATAAGTTTAGGAGGGTTCCTAGAACCGATAAACGATAATTCTTCCCAAATTTCATAAAAAAAATTGCATAAACTCAGTGAACTTCCTTGAAATTCAGGGAACTTCTCGGAAAGTAAGATTCATTCCCAGAAATTCAGCAACTTCGCTGAAATTTAGGATATTTCCCAGGAATTCAGGGAATTTTCCATAAATGCAGGGAGCTCCACATGTGCTCTGAGAACTTCCCAACAGTTAAGGGTTCTTCCGAAAAGTTCATGCAACTCTCCAGAGATTCAGGGAGCTTCCCAGAAGTTCAGGAAAATTATCAGAATTTTATTGGTATTTCTCAGAATTTCATAGAACTATCCAAGATGTTCAGGGAACTTTCCAGAATTTCAGGGAACTTTCCAGAATTTCAGGGAACTTTCCAGAATTTCAGGTAATTTTCCGAAAGTTCAGGAAACTTCTCAAGTTCTACAAGATCAGAGAACTTCGTGAAGCTTTTGAAAATTTTGTGGATCTATGTAAAGGTCCATAGAACTTCTCCGAAGTTCATGAAAATTTCCAGAAGTTCAAAGCTTCAGAGAACTTGTAGGAGTTCAATAGACTTCCTTAAAGTTCAGAGCACTTCCTAGAAATTCAGATCACTTCCCAGAACTTCCCAGAAAATGTCCACAAAGTTCAGGAAAGTTCCCGATAAATCAGGAAACTTTCCAAAAGCTCCACAAACATTTCAGACGTTCAGAGTACGTCCTAGAAATAGTGAAAATTTCTCAGAAATTCAGGAAATTTCTCAGAAGTCCGGGAATCTTTCAAGAATTTCAGAGAACTTCCTCAAAGATCGGGGAACTTCATAGAATTTCAGGCTCTGTCTTAGAAATGCAGGAAACTTCCAAGGATTTTTCGAGCATTCTCAAAAATTTAGGAAACTTCCATAAGTTTAGGTGGCTTCCTAGAACCGATAAACGATAATGATAAAAAAAATAATAACGATAATTTCATTAAAAATTTGCATAAACTCTGTGAACTTCATAGAAATTCAGTGAACTTCTCAGAAAATAAGAGTTGTTCCCAATAGTGCAGCAACTTCGCTGAAATTGAGGATATTTCCCAGAAATTCACGAAATTTTCCATAAATGCAGGGAGGTCCACATGAGTTCTGAGAATTTGCCAAAAGTTAAGGGTTCAGGGAAGCTCATGCAACTCTCCAGAGATTCAGGGAGCTTCACAGAAGTTCAGGAAAATTATCAGAATTTTATTGGTATTTCTCAGAACTTCATAGAACTATCCAAGATGTTCAGGGAACTTTCCAGAATTTCAGGTAACTTTCCGAAAGTTCAGGAAGCTTTTCAAGTTCTACAAGATCAGAGAACTTCATGAAGCTTTTGAAAATTTTGTGGAGGTTTCTAAAGGTCCATAGAACTTTTCCGTAGTTCATGAAACTTTCCAGAAGTTCAGAAGTTCAGAAAACTTGTAGCAGTTCAAGAGACTTGCTTGAAGTTCAGGGCACTTCCTAGAAATTTAGAACACTTCCCAGAACTTCCCAGAAAACGTCCACAAAGTTCAGGGAACTTCCCGATAGATCAGGAAACTTTCCAAAAGCCCAGCGAACATTTCAGACGTTCAGAGAACGTCCCAGAAATTGTGAGTATTTCCCGGAAATTCAGGAAATTTCCCAGAAGTCCGGGAATCTTTCAAGAATTTCAGAGAGCTTCCTCAAAGATCGGGGAACTTCCCAGAATTTCAGACACTGTCTCAGAAATCAGGAAACTTCTAAGGGATTTTCATATTCGCAAAATTTAGGACGACTTCCATAAGTTTAGGAGGCTTCCTAGAACCGATAAACGATCATGCTTGCCAAATTTCATTAAAAAATTGCATAACCTCAGTGAACTTCCTGGAAATTCAGGAAACTTCTCAGAAAGTAAGAGTTCATCCTAGAAGTTCCGCAACTTCGCTGTAATTCAGGATACTTCCCAGAAATTCAGGAAATTTTCCAGAAATGCAGGGAGCTTCACATGAGTCTTGAGAGTTTTCCAACAGTTAAGGGTTCTTCCCAAAAGTTCATGCAATTCTCCAGAAGATCAATGAGCTTCCCAGAAGTTCAGAAAACTTATCAGATTTTTTTTGGTATTTCTCAGAAGTTCATAGAACTACCCAAGATGTTCAGGGAACTTTCCAGAATTTCAGGGAACTTTCCAGAATTTCAGGTGACCTTCCAAAAGTTCAGGAAACTTCTCAAATTCTACAAGATCAGAGAACTTCATGAAGCTTTTGAAAATTTTGTGGATCTTTCTAAAGGTCCATAGAACTTCTCCGAAGTTCATGAAAATTTCCAGAAGTTCAAAGGTTCAGAAAACTTGTAGGAGTTCAAAAGACTTGCTTGAAGTTCAGAGCACTTCCTAAAAATCCAGAACACTTCCCAGAACTTCCCAGAAAACGTCCACAAAGTTCAGGAAAGTTCCCGATAAATCAGGAAACTTTCCAAAAGCTCAACAATCATTTCAGACGTTCAGAGTACGTCCTAGAAATAGTGAGAGTTTCCCAGAAATTCAGGAAATTTCTCAGAAGTCCGAGAATCTTTCAAGTATTTCAAAAAACTTCCTCAAAGATCGGGGAACTTCCCAGAATTTCAGACACTGTCTCAGAAATGCAGGAAACTTCTAAGGATTTTTCGAGCATTCTCAAAAAATTAGGAAACTTCCATAAGTTTAGGAAGCTTCCTTGAACCGATAAACGATAATGCTTCCCAAATTTCATAAAAAAATTGCAACTTCCTAGAAATTCAGGGAACTTCTCAGAAAGTAAGAGTTCATCCCAGAAGTTCCGCAGCTTCGATGAAATTCAGGATATTTCCCAGAAATTCAGGAAACTTTCCATAAATGCAGGGAGCTTCCCAGAAGTTCAATAAACTTATAAGAATTTTCTTGGTAAGTTCATAGAACTACCTCTTCGAAGTTCACGAAACTTTCCAAAAGTATAGGAAACTTCTCAGAAGTTCAGGAAACTTGTAGGGGTTCAAGAGACTTCCTTGAAGATCAGGATACTTCTCAGACATTCAGAACACTTCCCAGAACTTCAGAAAACATGCACGAAGTAAACTTTCCAAAAGCTCAGTGAACATTTTAGATGTTCAGAGAACCGTTAAATTCTCAACTATAAATTGAGAGAACTCCCTAAATGTTCAGAGAACTTCCCAAAAGCACAAACAACTTTCCAGATGCTCAGGGTATTTCCCGGTAGTTCGGGAAATTTTTCAAAAGTCCTGGAATTTTTCGAGAATTTCAGAAAATGTCCCAAAAATGCAGGAAACTTCTAAGGATTTTTCGAGCATTCTCCAAAATTAAGGAAACATTCCAAGAATTTATCCATAAGTTTAGGAGGCTTCCTAGAAGTTCAAGGATCTTCACAAATACTTGAGAAACTTTCCAATTGTTCAGGGAACATCTCAAGTGCTCAGGGTACTTCCCTAGTAGCACACTTGTTTCAACCCAGTAAAGGTGACTGTTTTGTGACTCAATTAAGTCACATTCGAGCAGCTGAAACCATATTTGCCCGTTGTGTGTTGCTTGGGTTATGTAACTTGATAATTATTTCAGAGAACTCCCTCAGTGATCGGGGAACTTCCCAGAAACTCCTTAGGATTTTTCGAGCATTTTCAAAAAATAAGGAAACTTTCCAAGAATTTATCCATGTTTGAGGCTTCTAGGTTCAAGATCTTCAAAATGCTGGAGCTTTCTAATTGTTTCGGGATCATCTTGGCTGCTCAGAGGGTGACTTAAAGGCTTAAAACTTCTACTTACAACTTGGGTAATTTTTGTATCGAATCAAAAACAAGAACGACTCTTTTACTGTTCAATTAATTTCTGTGGAATTTCCGCCGTTTCATGATCTTGAAGATTCTAAAAGGTTCTTGTAGCTTTAACAACATCTCCGAAATGGTATTTATTTCACAGAAATTTCACCAACTTATTATATATTTTGCAAATCGACCGTCTTCCCATATAGTGTTCAATGTCTCGAAAATTGTTGTGATAGTCTGGCTAAAACCGCTTCTCAAATTTTCGTTTATGTCCAGAGAAATTTACGGCAATTCTATGGACCTCTCTTGAGTTCCACCACTTCTCTTCTCAAAAGGGAGAGAAAGAGAGAGAGAGAGAGAAATAAGGAGAGAGAGAGAAATAAGGAGAGAGAGAGAAATAAGGAGAGAGAGAAATAAGGAGAGAGAGAGAGAAATAAGGAGAGAGAGAGAAATAAGGAGAGAGAGAAATAAGGAGAGAGAGAGAAATAAGGAGAGCGAGAGAGAAATAAGGAGAGAGAGAGAAACCAGGAGAGAGAGAGAGAAATAAGGAGAGAGAGAGAAAGAAGGAGAGAGAGAGAAATAAGGAGAGAGAGAGAAATAAGGAGAGAGAGAAAATAAGGAGAGAGAGAAATAAGGAGAGGGAGAAATAAGGAGAGAGAGAGAAATAAGGAGAGGGAGAGAGAGAAATAAAGAGAGAGAGAGAGAAATAAGGAGAGAGAGATAAATAAGGAGAGAGTGATAAATAAGGGGAGAGAGAAATAAGGAGAGAGAGATAAATAAGGAGATAGAGAAATAAGGAAAGAGAGAAATAAGGAGAGAGAGAAATAAGGAGAGAGAGAAATAAGAAGAGAGAGAAATAAGGAGAGAGAGAAATAAGGAAAGAGAAAGATAAAGAGGGAGATAAAAAGAGAGATAAAGAGAGATATAAAAAGAGATATAAAGAGAGAGGTAAAGAGAGAGATAAAGAGAAAGCTTAAGAGAGAGAGAGATAAAGAGAGAGATAAAGAGAGATAAAGAGAGATAAAGAGAGAGAGAGAGATAGAGAGAGAGAGAGAGATTAAGATTACTCAACTACTGAGAAGCTTAATCAACTTCTGTCAAGTTCAGAACCTGATCTTCATAGATATTCCAAAGTTCATAGTTATTCAGGTTTTTTTTAAGGAGTTTCTTCAGCTTTTAGAAGCTTATTATTGTTCTGACCAATTCATGTTTTTGCCGAGAAGTGCCTAAGTTTGGCCTACTGCTGTACCACATTGCAATTGAATAATATGATATTAAAATACGATTCCTGAAAAGCTCCAAGATTTTTCGAAGTTCTCCTCCGATAAATACGAATTGAATTTATCTTCAAGATATCACAGGTTTTCACATGAAAAGTTTTTAAGAACTGCCATAGTTAAACCATAGTAAACGTCCCCTCTCACAGAAAAGAAGCCTGAGTATCCGGATCCCCAGTAAATCTACCGAAAGTTTCAATAAAACAGAATTCCTGAATTTTATCAGTATGAGCTATTTGCGAGTGCTAATCCAATCCATCAGTAAACCGATTGTTCAATTTGAAGACTTAATGATTTTTATTTCCGGAATCTTCATAACTTCATGATTTTTTGGAATCGAAATTCGTAAGTTGTAAAAATTCACAACTGTCACAATTCCGGGGAACCTCTTCATTTTGAACTAGTCAGCGTTTTCTGGAAAATCTAGTGGCTGTAAAAAACTAAAAGAACCATTCGTTATTCAGAAATGAAACGAAAAGGCAATTCGCTAGCACCGTTAGCAACTTGAGGTAATTATTAACATCCGAGGCGAGCGACATCACTTTCTGTCCGGCGCCAGCTTCACCCGCCCTAAACAGGGCCACTTCACTCAATAAAGTTTAGTTTTTGTTTAGAAAAACTGAAACTTTACTCATTTATTGCTATTATCAAGTAGTGTGTAGCGTTTTGGAACGGTATTTTTCAACATATACCAGTTTTAAAATGATGCAAAATAAATACGTGTTTTTGCGTTTGTTCTAAAAAAATAAATCAAATCCACGAATTGGACCACCGTTGAAGATGCCCTAAGTACTGAATAAGTACTGTGATTGATCACTATAGGCCATGGTGACGCATGAGCATTGAAGATGAATCCATAGTCTTTGACTCAAAGCGTTTGACGCTTTTTCATTTATGTGGAGGTAAACAAATGATGTTTGCCTTCCAACCAACACATGCGGATACGATAGAAGAGGAGCAGCGATTGGCTGGTCCGCACAAAATTTAGTTCGTACATTTACAGAAAAAAATAATGAATTTTAACAGGCGCGTAAAATTTCCCCTCGCTTAATTCCAAGCCAAGGGAGACGTTGACAACGAAAATGTTTGCAATATGTCATGCGCCATACAACCATGTTTGCAATCTTTCAGACAACAGGCTAGATTCAGGCGTTATCTGGCGTAAGTTTACATGAAATATACCATTATTTTTTGCCCAAATCTAGTATTCCCTTTATGTGCATTAGATAACGCAGAAAATCCGATTTTTTTTATCTGTGTTGTGTGAACAATCATATGAATGGCATTTTCTGAGATGGCAAGCAAAACGAACTTTTCCTACAATCTATGAATCATGTGTATTTTGTACGAAAAGTATGTTTAATAAACAAAACGAATTTACGAAAAAAAGTATTCTCAGTGTAACAGCCTTGGAATTTGAAATTCGCTCGTCTAAATTTCCGCCTTCAATCTTATTTCCGGATAGTGTTGGTTTATTGAATAGTTCGTAAATATCAACAACTAGAAACGCGCCAAGCCGGCGGCCGTGATTCAAACTACGTATCGCATCATATCTTATCGCCACAGTCCCGCAATACCGGGATGATGAATCTGCCCAATGGAATGTGATTGTTTTTGATCGACGACGGTGCCGATTAGTGGTTCGCACCATCGCACATTACAAAGTGGGTAGTAGCGTTTAAACTTTGATGGAGTGTATACTGCGGGACGAGTTCTAAGTGATTTTTTTGCCGAAATACGACAGAATTGAATAACCAGAATCTAGAATTCAGATTCTAGAATAACGTAGAAGGTTTCGTGCATCGAACGATGACAGTTGGTAAGATCGGCACTGAAATTGGTTTGATGTGAAAAAATCAACGATCAAAACGTAGGATTATGAGCTGGTTTCATGAATGATACAGTGTTGTCAAATACTGTTTCGGATTTTAGCAATGTTTTCAACAACTGGAATCTTTGTCGAGGATATCTCCACCTAGATCATTTGGAACCCTTAATGGAAAGCATGTTGAGACCACCGATAATAACACCTGCAGATAAATACAAAGTTTACATTTAACTCTAATCTTCTTTAAAAAAGTTTCCTTAATTTTCTATTCTCTCCTACTCTTCTATACGTTAAATTTAGTATTAGCTAAATGGAAAGATAACTTAGAGAGTAAAAAACAATTTTTGCTGTTATTTTGGATCTGAAACGCGCTTTTTGAAACAATTTCTAGGCCCTTGCTGTTGAAAGCATTAAAGCGCTTTGAAATTTCGAGTACTGCATACAGATGGTTTGAAAGCTATTTGTCTGACAGAACTCAAAGGACTGTTTTTAATGATTCTGTTTCCAGTCCCGTGGGGAATAACCTTGGTGTGCCTCAGGGAAGTGTATTAGGCCCTTTTTGTTTTTATGTATATTAATGACATGCGACGATGTTTTACGATTTTGTGACTTTAATCTGTTTGCAGATGACACTGTGTTGTTCATTGCAGCTAAAGATTTAAAATGAAGCCGTTACCCATTTGAACGAAGATTTGCGTTTTCTAAGTGAATGGTTGAAATGTAAGCAATTGAAATTGAATATAAGTAAAACTAAATTTATGGTAATTTCACAGAATCGAGTAAATGAGAATTTCTCAGTTACGATTGATGATGAGGCAATTGATCGCGTTCGGGAGATTGAATATCTTGGGCGGGACCATCATCATCATCATCATCCAACGTTACGGAACTATCCAACTTCTCTAAATTCCTAAACTCCATAATGAGTTTCAGAGCTACACGAATGTCTTAAAGTCCCTCAAATACGATAATTTCCCTCAATTTCTCAAAAGTTACCACAACCTCTAGAAGTACTTTTAAGAAATTCCGAAATCCCGAAAATTATTTTTGAATTTACCCAACTTCTCGAAGTCACTTATATATTCTGAGCGAATCTCAAATTTCTAGCAGGTCATGAAAACCTTTTAAGAATTGTCGATTTTTCGAACTATCTGATTTTTTTGAAGTCCATAAAATGATTACCGAACTTTTTGAAACTCCCCTTTAGAAGTCCTTTAAATCTTTAAATTGAACTTCTTGAATTCCTCCAATGTTTCGAAGTATCTAAATTTTGAAATAATTTCCTCCAGATTATACAAACTCACTAAGGTCTTAAGGATTTTTTTAAGTCTCTCAACATCCCGAAAATGAATTAAGAATTGAACATACTTATCAAAATTTTTCTACCTATGGAAATTTTTCAAAGTCTTCGAAATCTCTTAACTTTTTTAAACAATTTCCTGGATTTTTCAACTTCACGGAACAGTCGAACTTCTCTAATTTCATTCAATCTGCAATGAGTTTCTCGAGCTTAAGGTATGTTTTAAAGCAACCTCAAATACGACTTTTTCCCTAAATTTCTCGAAAGTTACCACAACATCTGAATTTTTTTAGGAAATTCCTAGATCCCAAAAATTATTTTAGAATTTAGTCCACTTCTCGAAGTCACTTATGTATTTTGAGCGAATCTCAAATTTCTAGCAGATCATGAAGGAACTAATCGATTTACTCGAAGTCCCTAAAATGATAAACCGAACTTTTTGAAACTCCTCTTGGAAGTCCTTAAAATCTTCAATGTAAACTTCTTGAATTCTTCCAATGCTTTGAAATTTTGTTATAATTTCCTCCAATTTCTCAAAATTCCACCAACTCTTGAATCATTGAAGCCCTCTAAGAAAATCCTGAACTTTTCCAGGCTCCGAAATTCAAATGAAAGTTTATACAGCTTCTCCAAATTCCGTCACATATAAAAATCCAATCATCGTTTCAAATATTATTTCTTTAAGATTTCCCTTTACTTCTCGATGCTCTACAACTTCACGCAATTATCCAATATCTTGTGTTCCTTAAATTATTCCCGGAAATTATTTTAGAATTCACACAATTTCTTAAAGTCCCTAATATATATTAAGCAAATCTCCAACCCTCCGAAATCCTCACAGCTTTTAAGAATTCTCCCATTTTCTCGAACATTACAAAGTTCCTAAAACTAATCGAACTCCGAAACTTCTCAACTTTTGGAAGTCCTTAATCTATTCCAACCGAACTTTTCGGATTCCACCATTGTTTCGAAGTTTTTGTATTTTTGTAATAATTTCCTCCAATTTCTCTAAATTACAGTAACTGGTGATGTTCCTAAAGCCTTTAAAGACATTCCTTAACTTCTTGAAGTCGCGATTTTTCTCCTCCCAAACCAAGTATTTCATCAGCATTTCATCCAAAATCCTCTTGAAGTTATCTGTGTATGTTACAAAAACTTGTGTTTTTTGTCAGCAACTGAAAATACCACCCAGATCATAAGTTTTCAATCACCCCGACCAGTGACTTTGCAGAACTTCACGTAGGTTTCGTCAGCCAAGAGGATGCATCTTTCGTGCTTCATTAGAGCCTTCCGGACACATCTTCTGGTCACTAGAGCCTCTAAAGGCGTTGCTTGTTTGGTTGCTTGATGGCCCGAAAAGACTCGGAAATCCTTCTCGCAGATGAATCCTTCTGATGGTGCTTTGGCTGGCATTGAAGTTCTTTGAGGAAATCATATTCTTATCACCTTTCAAATGCAACTTCCGATCCCTGGGTCCACTATGACCCTCCCGCTATGATCCTGTCGATCGATTGGATTGTCACCACGGAATTATTAGAGAACGCTGAACACGATCGGTTTGTCGAAATTCAATGACAACGCGATTTTTGAACCTAACCTCGGGATTTTTGAAAATAAATTTCCGGTTCACGGCTGCTACCAAGTATAACTACTTTGAAACAAAAAGAATCGGGACGAACTTTACAGCACTGAAACAGTGGAAAAGAAACTGTTGTCATAACATTCCACATCTGACCACTTGGAGCGCTGCAGTAGAGTAAACAGTGCGTCCAGATATTAAATTACTCAAGCCTTGCACGAACTTTATTATTCAAATCGTCTTTGTGAGATATAAGAAACTAGGAAACTGGAGAAACTCATCCCACTGATTTTGTTTTTCGATTTTACAAACTCCTCGAGGGTTCTCGAGTAATATCTTCTCGAAATTCCTGAACCGTTGAGGTTTTTTATGTCTTTTAAGAGTTTCTCCAAGTTTCACGAAACATTTTTGAAATTCTCACCAACTCTTAGAGACCCCAAAGCCTTATGAAAATTTCCACAAGCTTTCGTAGACCTTAAATCTTTTGGAAAGGCTCCCCAATTTCTTGAACTTCTTTAAGTCTCTTAAGTGTAGTCGCTTAAGTAACTCTACAATTATCAATTTTTTTCCAAATTTCCCAACTTCTCGGATTCCCTAAGATCCTTCCACTTCTTGAAATTCAACAACCTCTCGACGTTCGAAAAAATATTTTAAGAGAAATTTTTGCTGAATTAGGGGAAATTCTTCTTCTCAAATTCCCATTTTCCTAGAAAATGTTTTAATAATGTTCTTCATTTTTCAGAAGAAGTCAATCACTGTTAAAGCTGTTCAGGCGTTAATCGTCAATTTTTGTTCGGTATTTTTGTCATTTTTGGTGCATCAGTACTCTTGAATAATTTTTATTTATCATTTTTAAATTTTCAGTTCAGCATTGTTTTTTGCAGAAAGTTTTAATTTTCTTTTCACAACTATATTTGCAGTTCAATAAAGATCTCGGAAATACATAAGCCACCGCTCAATTTAGTGTTATTTAAAGCATTTGTACAGTTCTTTATTGAAGGTTTTCCTTCCTTTCCAACGTATTGGAGAAACGACCAAACTAGGAGACGCCATGTAGCAGACATTTTTTTAACCTTTACGCAATGTTGTTTTAAAATGACAAGGTTTCAGATCTAAAAGCAAATTTATTCAAATGACGCCTTGAAAATTCATTAGAAAATAAAACTGCAGAGTTCTAAGACAAATCTTAAAAATTGACCACGCTTACGACTGTTCTGGATAATCAGGAAGACTTCTTGGTGAGTCGTTAGGCTTGTTTCCAGGTCTCAAGTGTAATGATGCGTTTTACAAGAACAGCAGAGGTCCAAGACTTATTTCAGAAATTGACCACTTTCACGGTTTTTCCATGTCTCCCAAAGTCCCAGCTAGTGCTTTACAAGCAGTCTGGTCCCTACTACCTTCTGAACAACTTTGCTTAAAACTTTTGCATTCCATATGTTACGCGTATTTGATTCCTATAGCCCGTTCCCATTAGCACGCTATAGCAAACTCGATTATAGTTTGAACGCGAGAAACATTTAGGCTTTGTGCACAAATTACGTAACGCAAAAAAACGGGATTTTGAACCCCCTCTCCCCCCTATGTAACAATAAGTAACACGTGACCAGACTCCCCCCTATAATTACGTAACGCTCACGGATCCCCTTCCCCTTATTTCTCAATTATGATAAAATTTTCACAAAATCTGTTATTGTGGTTTTATGTTTAATTATCATTTGGGTAACTTGAAATTTGTAAAGATTGCAAACATCAGTCAATTAATTTCGTTTAAGTAACTTAAAGCTATTATTAAGATTACGAAAAACATTGCCCTCATTGTACTGTATTTATTCAGGGTAATGGACGTTTTTAAAACTGTTACAAATATTAGTTCAACAAGTTTACTCAAATGTCTTTTAATTATTTAGGGTCAGTAACAAGTGCATTTGATGTAAGCTACACGCAGAGGAATATTGGCTGATTGAACGCAATGATTTGAATCAACATTTTTTGAGTATAAAATCAAACCACACATTGTTTTAGTATAATGCAATGATATATCATCACAAACAAAATTTCTTATCGAATCAATATTGTTAATCAATTATGATTTCCAACAGAAATTCAGAAATTCAGAAATTCAGAAAAAACAGAAACTGATTCATCAAAATATTTTTGTAGATTCAACAATCAACAACAAATTTAACATAATTTCTAATTATTTCAATGGTTCTAATATGAATAACAATTTATTTTTTTCAATTCAACCGCTTTGGTCGAATCAATGCAAAGGTACATCGTTTCCAAAAATCTTATTTTTCGATTCAACCATAAGTGCTTTTTGTTTTCAATCAAGCCTTCTTTACAGCGCTTTAGAAACAACAGAATTTATTGTTGGTTCAAACATAAAATCGGTATTGTTTGAATAAATGAAAATTATGGGTAAACCGTGAGTCAACAATAAAATTTGTGGAATTTACACGAACAATACATTTCTCGGCATGTAGATGTACCGTTTATGGAAAATTTTGCCAATTAGTGACACAAATCGTCATAAGATACCCTTCGTTTAGAAGAACACATTTAAATAGTACGTCTCCATTTATCAAAGCTTTAGAATTTGATCTGAAATCAAAAGAAAGAATTCCATTTTCCTTAAAATTTCAGCTTTCTTGCACCATTTGGCCATAAATGTAGTTTCTATTATGGCCACTCCCATAAGGAATACATGCGATTGGCCATCAAAGGAACCAAAATTAGAAACTATGGCGATATTTGGTGCAGTGTTCCAGCCATGGCAAACTTGATTAATAATACAAAACAAAGCTTTGGTTCAGTTTTGATATTTTTCCTTCAAAATATGGATTTAACGCTTTCATTTTACTCATTGAAAATGGGGTTTCGCAAAAAAATTAAGTATAGTTTTTAACTAGTCACCCTTTGCTACTTGCTACTTTGCTTGGTACACAGGAAATTTTATCTATTTTCAATTGGTTATTCACTTTCGATTTATTTTTCAAATTGGTATTTTGTTACGTAACGATTTTACAAACACCCCTCCCCATATGTCACAATAAGTAACGGTTTCTCAACCCCCTCTCCCCCTTCATGCGTTACGTAATTTGTGCACAAAGCCTTATTAGAATCTTTCTCTAATACTCGTACAGTACAGTACATGGATTGTACCGCTTCCATCGCGTCGCTTCGATTGCATTGCTCGTTTGCTACGTGGCCAATGTGAAGCATCCAATACATCGAAATCATATTCATGCAAACGAGTATTCGCAGAAGAAGAGAGAGAAAACCAGAAAATACAGCGAGTCATTCTCTGAGCACCAATGCTTGCACGCATGACGACGGGAGAGCCTACTGCGGTTGCCTCAATCGTTCGGCTGGCGTTAACGTTAATTTTGGGAGAATCAGTAACCTTGACACTATTGAAAGTCAAACATCCGGTTCTGTAAAAAACCTCACATCACTTTGAAAGTGGTTTGTCCGATTCACACCGGAGCTTGATCTGTATAGTTCCTAAATTCCCCTCTTAACTTGCTCAAGAAATCATCTAAAGTACACGGCCAGCCGTTTTAACTCAGTTTTGAGTCGTTTTTGACGCACTTTCGTCAAAAGTGGAGTCACTCAAATCTGAGTAAATCGCTTACTGAGTAAATGTTCGATGTTTTTGATTTGTCGACTTGCCAATGCCAGGAACATTTACTTAAATTTGAGTGACTCCACTTTTGACGAAAGTGCCTCAAAAACGACTCAAAACTGAGTTGAAACGGTTGGCCGTGTAGTTCACGGACTTGTTGAAGAAGCTCTCGGAAAATCCACCAAAAATTCTAATACACTTCCGGATCCGATAGGTAATTTTTGTTTTGTTTTTGTTTTGGAATTCACCTTCTTCTGACAATTAGTCTTTTTTTTCATACAGAAGGCCTTTTAGCTCGCGCAGCTAACAATCACTGAAAAGTGCTTTTCTCGACTTTCTCGGTCATTTAGTCTGGTTTGGGATCTGGCAATTATCTGAACCTTCTCAGGAAGTATTCGTTTGACTTGTAGGAATCCTGGAAATGCCCTCAATAAATCTATAAATATTTTTGTTAAAATTTGTGTCCTAGAATAATGCCATAGCTTTTATGGGAAAATGAAAGATCTGATCTGAAATTTCATCCATGACTTGAAATTTGTCTTTAAAAGTTACGTTGTTCATATACTTTAGGAATTATATTAGGTTCTTCAGATCTCAGTAATTTATGGTTAGGGCCTAAAGCCAATTGTAAACAATGACTTCAAACGTTCATTTCTCTTGAATCTTGAAACAATCTCGTGAATTGAAAGCAGCTATTGGTAGACTCGTATTTGATCTACCACATTATTTAGCTGGATGTCCTAAAAATCTTGTGATTCGTGAGAGATCAGCCTTTAAAGTCGTTGTTTACAAATAGCTTTTAGGCCCTAATCATAAATTACTCGAGAGATCTACCCAGAAAATGATCTGTTTTCGACAAACATCCCTCCAAATTGTTCTCCCAAGATATCGTTTCGGTTAATACAAGAACATATCGGCGCCAGCATTTCATTAAGGCGAAACTGCTTTTATAAACAACAACTTTATAGGCTAGTCTCTCAGAAGTTTAAATATGTCTTCCGAACTGAGTATTTAAGCTGATAGAGAGAGCTGATTAACTCACTTATGTGATCTTTTGTTCGAGAGAAACTGACGTTGACAGAGATTGTTTACCAAAGCAGATTCGCCCTTTGGAAATGTTGGCACTGGTTTTGACAATTCAGAGCAAAAAAACAATTAAATTGTCAAACGTCACTAGCCAAATTTGTTGAAATCATCATGCTGTAAGCGAAAACTTTTCTTAGGTGGCCATGTCTACAGATGACAACATCGAAAACATTAGTGAATAACAATCAATTCGACAAAACTTTTTCATTAGGGCCTAACTGACAAACGTAAACAATGGCTTTTTCCGCGAATTTCTCGTCAAACTCGCCTAATCAATCCACCACGGTCATTTCGAAGAAGAAGAGTTCACCTATCCGAAAAAATTAGAGGGCTTAAATACATGGATAGCTTTTGTGCCACGAGAAATTTACGGCAGAATCCATTGTTACGCTTGAAAAATTTGTGTCGAATTAAGCTTATCACGTCTGGGTGTCGTAGTGTGCCTCCTGAAAATGTGGTGGTGCGTTTTGGACGAAATCATAACAAACAGCTGTCAAAAAGATTAAAAATGATGAGCCAACTTTAAGGTTATCTGTGTCGTCAGGACAAACAATTGTCCTGACGATTGACACTGTAGTTTTCGAAAAATTCGTTTTGACTAGATTTTCATTTTTGTATCGTATGCGTGACATAATTGCCAGCTGCGGCTGTTGCTTCTTCTTCTCTGTTCGAAAGCATTGAATGCCAAGATTTTTGTGAATTGTCAATAGCATGACTCACCGTCGATGGGACCGGTTTGCAGAAAACACACGCTTTTTCGCCATGTCAACCATTTGTCACCTGTTGCCCAATGCACTCGAGCACAACTTTGCAAAACACGCCACTTGTATGTGTGTATACACTTAGTCAACGGTCCGGCAAAATAATAAACGATAAAACGCTTCATCGCGTGTAGTTTTTTTTTCTCTATTTAATTTTTCCACTTAAAAAAACAAACATCGACCAATCAATTCATAATCGAGCAACAACAGGCCCAGTCACGCGGTCACGTGTGTCACTCGCTTTCCCACGAAACTCGCAAAAAATGCGATCCCAGATGGCAGTTCGATTGCTGTCATCTTTTTTTTTTCAAAGCTTACTGTGTCTGCAATCTTCATGACGATAACGATGACGATGATGATTGATGATGATGATGATTGAGCGCCGTTGTAGTTTCTTGAACCGAATAAATAAACATCGCCATTCCACTCTCTGCAGTGCCGTTCCGTGGTCCCCCTCGGTACAACCCGCGGCGCCGTTCCGGACTGGGCTGGGGTTCGACGCTGTCCCGCATCTACGGTGGCCCGCCGTCGCCCTGTCCGTCCGAGCATCACCCGTTCAGTTCGGCCAGCTCGAGCCTCTCGGAGGGATCGTCCAGCCATCGGAGCCACGAGGATGACATTAGCATCGTGACAGGTAAGTGCGTGGGTGCTTCGGTTGGTGTCAAATTGATAGGACGGTTGCCGGGAATCAGCGATGAAGGTGAAAAGAAGGCAGTGCTGCCGGTTTTTCTTTTTGTTTTTTAAAATCTTCCGAATGTCTGTTTATTTTTGGCGGATACGAATGAGCATTGTTACATTTCCTCTAGTGCATGTAGATTGTTACCTGTTCGTACGGTTTAAGTGTATAGTTTTTTGTTTGATTCTTAGTAACTAACATTATACCATTTGAATGTTTTACTTTAACTCGATCATGCTCATATTTTTTAAGTTTTTTATTTCTTTATTCACTAAATACATTTTCAATGAACTACACGAACAAAAAAAACTAACAGATTCTAAAGATTCCGATATTTAAAACATAAATTTCTTAAAATAACAGAACAGTCAACTCTCTAGAACGCGTTATTGAGTTATTGAACTTTTTTTAAAAATCAGATTCCTGACTACTGAGGTCGTGATTATGTTTTGGATTTGTCATTGTGTTAATTGACGCCCCTTCAATGGAGAGTTCACTGTTTACATTTAAAAAACACACACACACAGCTTAAAAAGGAAATCATAGAAACACACTTTTACAGCAAAATATTTACTGTAGTCAGGTTTATGGCGGGAAGTCGATCGAACACTGTCACACCTGTCCTAATTTTCTCGTTAATAGTCTTCCGTACAACACGCACATCAAAGTGGCTACACCGAAAAAACTAATAATTTCGACAGGCGCGTAAAAATCAGGTCAAAGGAAGCGTAAACAACGAAATTGTTTGCAATCATTCATGCTCCATACAACAATGTTTGCAATCTTTCATACAATAGACTAGATTTAGGCGTTATCTGGCTCAAGTTTACATGAAATATCCCATTAATTTCTGCCAAAAATTCCTTTTTTTTTTTTCAAATTGTGTAATAGAAACCCTGATGGCTGCCAAGTATCAATTTAGGATTAGACTAGGGGTCATTTTGAATAGATTTGTTTCACTATAGGGTGCCTAAAGTGTCTGGAAGTATTGTGCTAATATTCAGGTCATGACTTAAATCTCCAAAAGCTACTGAAAACAGCATGAGTTGGAAATTTAGAATGTTCATTTCCTCCAAATGGACAGTCGGAAAGCCGACTGCCCAATATTTCATTAGAACCTAACTGACAAACGTGAACAATCCCCCATAATTTTTTCGACATTGAAAACTCACCACCAAAATTACCACAATGGGTTTCCTTTGTAATACGAAAAAATTACGAAACACGTTCGGTTACGTTTGTTATTTCGGCACTTATGAAAAATTTTCGTAGTTTATCAATATTAGAAAAAAGAAATATTTGAACAACCGAAAGTGTGCATTATGGCGTTTTTAAGCTAGACAAAGGCCAATATTTCTAATTTCCAAAGAAGTCTATCAATTTTTTTTAGAAAATTACAAATATTGAAACAAACTTCTGGAGAAATTCGTAGCAAATCATCACCCTTTAAGAGTGAAAGAACCTCCAAGTAAATCCAAGACTTTCTCGAATATTTAAACCTCATAGAAGCTTGTGGAACTTTTCAGACACTGCTTATTTATTATTATATATTATCGTTGAATTTATGTCTTCTGTATACTGGCAACACTTCAAGCTACTGATCAAAGTGTTCAGGGCTTCCAATGGATGCTTTTTCAATCACTAATTGAAGGTTTTGAGGAATCAGGCTGATGATTTCAAGTTCCGAGGGATACTTTTCATGCTTTGAATGGAATGCTTTTTGAGCCTCTGACGGCAAGCTTTTAAGGCTTTTGACGGATCTCTCGTGCATGCTTCTGAAGGAAGCTTTGAAAGCTTCAAATGTAATCACAAGGTTTACATTCGAAGCTTTACAAGCTTCCATCAGAAGTCTGTACGAGAGTTACGTCAAAAGCTTGAAAAGCTTGCCATGATAGATTTGAAAAGCGTCCAGCCTCCAAAACATGAAAAGCTTCAGCGTCAGAACCTTCAATTAGTGATGGCAAAAGCATCCATTGGAAGCAGTGAAAATTATCATCAATAGCATGAAGGGTTTCCTTAGGCTTCTTATGTAAGTTGTTCAAACTGCTGGTTATGGAAATTAAAGCCGAAGCTGTGAATTTCACAAGCTTCTGATTGGAGAGCTTTTTTGATCGAAACTTTCAAAGCCTCGGAACTTGAAAAGCTTCAGCATCAGAAGCTTTAATTAGTGATTGCAAATGCACCCATTGGAAGCTTTGAAAATGATCATCAATAGCTCGAAAGGTTTCCATTCTAAGGAAAATATAGGCTTCAAATGGAAGTAGTTCAAGCTGCTGCTTATGGAAATTAAAGCTTCAGGATTGGAGAGCTTTTTGATCGAAACTTTCATGCTTCTGGTTCATGGTAGCTCTGAAGCATTCGATAGCAGCTTTAGATGGAACGTTTCCAAGTTAATGATGAAAGCGTTTCATCTGTTGATGAAAGCTTCTCAGGCTAAGGACCTATTCAAGCTTTCGATGGACGATTTTAAAGTTTCAAATGGAAACATTTCATGTTCCAGATGGAAGCTTTTCAAGCACTTGGTGGAAGCTTTTTAAGCACTTGGTGGAAGCTTTTAGAGCTTTTGATGGAAGCTCTTTAAATACTTCTGATGGAAGCTTTTAAGAGCTTCTTTTAAGCTTCCTATGGAAATATCTCAAGCTGATTATGGAAATTAAAGCTTCAACTGAAAATTTTACAAACTTTCAATTGAACTTCTGATCTATAATTCGCATGATACTAATGGTAGTTCTGAAATTTTGATAGAAGTATTCTAAGGCTCAACTGTTGATGAAAGCTCTATGGCTCTGGAGGAGCTTTCGAGGGACGATTTTAAAGTTTCAAATGGAAACATTTCATGTTCTAGATGGAAGTTTTAGAAGCTTCAAATAGATGCTTTTCAAGCACTTGGTGGAAGCTTTTTGAGCTTCTGATGGAAACTTTTTAAATGCTCCTGATGGAAGCTGAACCTACTCAAGCTTTGATGGAAGCTTTTACTGTTTCAAGTGGAAACCTTTCCAGATTCAGATGGAAGTTTTTCAAGCTCCAGATGGAAGCTTTTCAGGCTTTTGAAGGAAACTTTTCAAGATTCTGGTGGAAGCTTTTAAAGCTGCAAACGAAAACCTTGTAAGCTTCCAATGGATATTTTTCAAGCTGAATATGAAAATTAAAGCTTCAACTGAAAATTTTACAAACTTCAGATTGAAGAGTATCACGCATATCAAATATTGAAGCTTTGATCGAAGTGTTCATGTAGTTTTGAAAAAGTTTTGGACATTTCAAACCTTATGATGAAAGCGGTTCAACTGTTGATGGAAGCTTCTCTGGCTCCTGGAGGAACCTATTCAAACTTTCGACGGAGGATTTTAAAGTTTCAAATGAAAACATATCATGTTCTAGATGGAAGCTTTTCAAGCACTTGGTGAAAGCTTTTCAAGTACTTGATTGAAGCTTTTCGAACTTTTGATGGAAGCTTTTAAAGCTTCGACTGTAATTTCAAGGTTTACATTCGAAGCTTTAGCTTTACAAGCTTCCATCAGAAGTATGTACGAGAGTTTCGTCAAAAGCTTGAAAAGCTTCCATTCAAAGCCTCGGAACTTAAAAAGCTTCAGCATCAGAAGCTTTAATTAGTGATTGCAAATGCACCCATTGGAAGCTTTGAAAATGATCATAAATAGCTCGAAAGGTTTCCATTCTAAGGGAAATATAGGCTTCAAATGGAAGTAGTTCAAGCTGCTGCTTATGAAAATTAAAGCTTCAGCTGTAAATTTCACAAACTTCTGATTGGAGAGCTTTTTAATCGAAACTTTTATGCTTCTGGTTCATAGTAGCTCTGAAGCATTCGATAGCAGCTTTAGATGGAACTTTTCCAAGTTAATGATAAAAGCTTTTCATCTGTTGATGAAAGCTTTCAGGCTTAGAACCTATTCAAGCTTTCGATGGACAATTTTTAAGTTTCAAATGGAAACATTTCATGTTTCAAATGGAAGCTTTTCAAGCAGTCGCTGGAAGCTTTTAAGCACTTGGTGGAAGCTTCTTAAGCACTTGGTGGAAGCTTTTAGAGCTTTTGATTGCAGCTCTTTAAACGCTTCTGATGGAAGCTTTTAAAGCTTCAAACGGAAACCTTGTGAGCTTTCAATGACATTTTTTTTAAGCTAATTTAAAGGTTCAACTGAAAATTTCACAAACATTTCATGCATCTTTTGGTTTATGAAGTTTTTGATAGAAGTTTTCCAAGTTTTTTTTTATGGAACGTTTCAACGGTTGATGGAAGCTTCCAAGGCAGAACCTACTCAAGTTTTGATGGAAGCTTTTAGTGTTTCACATGGAAACCCTTCAAGTTCCAGATGGAAGTTTTTCAAGCTTCAGATAGAAGCTTTTCAAGTATCTGTCGGAAGCTTTTCAAGCTTTTGAAGGAAACTTTTCAAACTTCTGATGGAAGCTTTCAAAGCTACAAACGAAAACCTCGAAAGCTTCCAACGGAAGTTGCTCAAGCCGATTATGGGAATTACAGCTTCGGCTGTAAATTGGACAAACTTCAGATTGAAGAGTATCAAGCATTTCAATTTTTGAAGCTTTGATCGTAGTTTTCATGCTTTTGATCAATGATTTGCATGATACTCATGGTAATTCTAAAATTTCCTATAGAAGTTTTCTAAGTATTTTTAATGGAAATTTCTAACTTTATGATGAAAGCATTTCACCTGTTGATGAAAGCTTCTCAGGCTCTTGAAGAACCTATGAAAGCTTTCGATGGATGATTTTAAAGTGTCAAAAGGAAATATTTCAAGTACGAGATGAAAGTTTTTGGAGCTTTCGATTGAAGCTTTTCATGCACTTGGTGGAAGCTTTTAGAGCTTTTGTTGGAAACTTTTCCAGATTCTGATGGAAGATTTTAAAGCTTCAAACGGAAACCTTGTAAACTTCTAACGGAAGATTTTCAAGCTGGTTATGGAAATTGAACCTTCAGCTTGAAATTAATTGAAGAATATCAAGCACCTCAATTTGGAATGTATGATCGAAGTTTTCATTTTTCTGGTCTATGATTTGCACGATACTCATTGTAGATCTGAAGCTTCCCATAGAAGTTTTTGCAAGTTTTTGATGGAACGTTTGCAATCTACGACGAAAGCATTTCAACTGTTGATGGGAGCTATTAAGGCACCTGAAGAAATTTATAGAAGCTTTAGAAGTTTCAAATGGAAACATTTCAAGTTCCATATGAAAGCTTTCCATTTTCAAGCTTATGATGAAAGCGTTTCAACTGTTGGTGGAAGCTTGCAGGCTCCTCAAGCTTTTGATGGAAACTACTCAGGCTCCTCGTGTTTTCAATGTAAGCTTCTAAGGTTTCAAACAGAATCATTTCAAGTTTCAGATGGAAGTTTTTTAAACCATATAGGGAAGCTTTTCAAGCATTTGGCGTTAACTTTTCAAGCTATTGATGAAGACTTTTCAAGCTGCGGATGGAAGCTTTTTAAGCTTCCGAAAGATGTTCTTCAAGCTTCTGATTAAATTTTTCAAAACGTGTTTGAAAGCTTCTGGAATTAATTTGTCATGCTGCTGCTGACATTTCACAGTTCGTCTGGTACCGTTTCAACAATCCTGATGAGTTTGCCAAACAGCTGAAACAATCGAAACGAGCTTTTGAGAATGTGACTGAACTTCCTAGAACCTCGAAGCATGCCTGGTCTATTGTCAAAGCTTCGCAAACGTCAGAGGATTTTCTCATGAATCGAAACTCTACTGAAGTCTTTGAAGTGTTTGAAGAATTTCTAAAACGATTCTCGATTCTCCCAGAAGACTTGACCAAGTTGTTAAACGGTGTGCTGAAAAGCATGTAACTGAGGGTGAAACTGTCGAACTTCCGGAACGCTCGAAGAACATTCTAGAAGATGAAATAACTCTCTAGAAGTTCACCTTATCTTCAAGGAGTCCAAAAAATTCACAGTTTTGATAAGAGTTCATAAAACATTGAAAAACTTACTGCTGTGAATTCCTGTTAGTTTAAACTACTTGCTCAAGTCTCAGAATATGTTTTGAAATTACCAAAAAAGATGACATTGCTTCCGAGACGTTTCCATTTTTTTCAGATCACCCAAGAAGTTGAAAAGTTGAAGTTCCATTAAAATCAAAGAGCTTTCAAGAACTTTGGGTTCTTCGAAAAATTTATTAAAATGTGGAGAGCCTCCGCATAGCCAGTGTTCAGACAGAGTGTTCAAACAGTTTGCTGAATTTCCGAAAAAATTTAAAAAAAATTACAGATTCAAAATTTGCACTCAGCTTGAACAACAGTGTAAACAATAAGTTAACTATGTAGAAGTATGCAAAACTTCCAATGAGCTGATATAAGTTTCCGAATGAAGCTTTTCTAGCTTTCATTCGAAGCTTTTTCGATCGAAACATTTTCAGCTGCTGTTGGAAGCTCTTCCAGCATTTGTTGGAAGCTTTTTAGCTTCTGATGGAAGCTTTTCTAGCACCTGATGTAAGTTTTTCTAGCTTCCGATGGAAGGTTTTCCAGCTTCTGATGGAAGCTTTCCAGGTTGTGATGAAAGCTTTTCGTGCTTCTGATGGAAGCTTATGCAACTTGTGATAGAAGCCTTTCCAAGCTTTTTCAACTTCCGGTGTAAGCTTCTGTTGGACGCTTTTCAACCTCCGATGAAAGGTTTTCCAGGTTTTTAATGAGGCTTTTCCAGCGTCTGTTGGGAGCTTTTCCAACTTCTGAAGGAAGCTTTTCCAGCTTCTGATGGAAGCTTTTCCAAGTTCCGATGGAAGCTTTTCCAACTTCTGAAGGAAGCAGTTTCAGCTTTTCTAGCTTTTGATGGAAGCTTTGTCAGCTTTTCTTGTTTTTGATCGAAGCTTTGTCAGTTTCCGCTGGAATATTTTGAAGGTTCATGTGAAAGCTTTTCCAGCGTCTGTTGGAAGCTTTTTCAGCTTCTGATGGATGCTTTTCCAGCTGCTGATGTAAGTTTTTCTAGACTCCGATGGACGTTTCTCCAGCTTTCGATGGAAGCTTTCCAAGCTTGGAAACTGTCCTTGGTTGTGATGACAGCTTTTCGTGCTTTTGATGGAAGCTTTTCCAACTTGCGATAGAAGCCTTTCCAAGCTTTTCTGGTGTAAGCTTCTGTTGGACGCTTTTCAACCTCCGATGAAAGCCTTTTCAGGTTTTTAAGGAAGCTTTTTCAGCGTCTGTTGGAAGCTTTTCCAGCTTCTGATGGAAGATTTTCCAGATTCTGGAGGGAGCTTTTCCAGCTTCTGAAGGAAGCTTTTCCAAATTCCGTTGGAAACTGTTCCAACTTTTGATGGAAGCGGTTTCAGCTCTTTTAGCTTTTGATGAAAGCTTTGCCAGCTTCTGCTGGAAGATTTTGTAGCTTCTCATGGATGCTTTTCCTGCTTCTGATGGAAGCTTTTCCAGCTTCTGATAGAAGCTTTTCCAGCTTCCAATGGAAGCTTTTCATCTTTTAATGGAAGATTTTCTAGGTTGCGATAGAAGCCTTCCTAAGCTTTTAAGCTTCTAGTGTAAGCTTCTGTTGGACGCTTTCCAACCTCCGAAGGAAGCTTTCTCAACTTCTGACAAAAGCCATCCCATCTTCCGATGGAATCTTTTCCAGCGTCTGTTGGAAGTTTATCCAGCTTCTGATGGAAGCTTTTCCAAGTTTCATTGGCAGCTTTTTCAACTTATTATGGAAGCATTTTAAGCTTTTCTAGCTTTAGCTGGAAGCTGATAAAACTTCCGCTGGAAGATTTTGTGGCTTCACATGAAAACTTTTCCAGCGTCTGTTGGAAGCTTTTCCAGCGTCTGATAGAAGCTTTTCCAGCTTCTGATGGAAGCTTTTCCAGCTTCTGGTGGAAGCTTTTCCAGCTTCTGATGGAAGCTTTTCCAGCTTCTGATGGAAGCTTTTCCAGCTTCCAATGGAAGATTTTGTAGCTTCACATGGAAGCTTTTCCAGCATCTATTGGAAGCTTTTCCAGCGTCTGATGGAAGCTTTTCCAGCTTCTGATGGAAGCTTTTCCAAGTTCCATTTGAAGCTTTTCCAGTTTCTAT
>JASCZW010008369.1:0-18261 GCA_034211315.2 Aedes japonicus | reverse complement strand
TTTTGATAACTCTGAGTCATCCGGTAATTTTACGGAATATACGAAAACAGCATTGTCCGGTAGCCATGCAATACCATGCATACGTTCCACTTGACTCACCTTCTCGATGCTGAAATCTTTCCTCGAATCTACTGCGTCTCTTCCTTTATACTGCAAATTTTTTCTCGAGTTTGATCGCAAGTTTCAAAGCTTTCTACCTGTCATTGCTTGTACATTCCGTATCTCTAAAGCCTACATTGCCATGACTACGTATCGTGAATTTCCAAGTCGTCATCCAAGCAGTGATTTCCTATTACGGCTGAAGCTGGTTCTGGAAACTCTTGAATCCACTTGATATAATTTCTTTTAGCTTAGCTTAGCTAAGCTTGACTGACTGCACGTATCAATGGTTGATACTCTGTGGTTGATCAGAATCAATGAAATTGCACAATGAATGCACATCTCCACAAAGGTCACAGGAAGGAGGTTTTTCTATTTATATAATATAGTTCATAAAATTCAGGGGACAAAATGGATACTAATTACCTTTTTCGCTCCACGTTTTTGAGAGCACTTACCACCTCTCAATTGTCTTAAAACCCTATGCGGGGCCGACAGGTTGGCGTTCCGCTTCTTCCAAGATATCTAAATGATGCCTATCCAAACCCGCCATGCTCTCACCATAAAGACTGTATTCGATGACATTTGGACACACGCAATTGCTCGTAACTTTTTAGCGTGTGGGTAAATATTATTGAAATTTTAACTGAATGTATTTCATTGTGTTGTGTCAACTGTGTGATGACATTCGTGAAAATCGGTCGAGTGATTTCAGTGATGGCTTCGAATGAAGAAATAGTGCGCCAACAAATTTTGGGCACTCACTTCCCGAAACAAACGCTTTGCATCGATGGATCGGAAAACAGCTCGGAATCGCACATTCAACCGTATCTCATGTGATCAAAACGTTCAAGGACCGTAAGACAACCAAGCGGAAAAATGGTAGTGGCAAAAAACGTGGCACATCAAATCCGGAGAAGGTCAGGATGATTTTGAACCAATTTAAACGATATCCCAACATTTCGATCAGGGATGTTGCGAAAAAAGCGAAAGTTTCAGTTTGTTTTGTGCAGAAAACAATGAAACGTTCTGGATTACATGTGTACAAGGTCCAGAAGGCACCGAACCGGAGCAATAAACAGAACTCGGTGACCAAAACTCGTTCAAGAAAACTATACAGGGAGTGGCTCACAAAACCGTTCTGCATTGTGATGGACTATGAGATCTACATAAAAACCGACACCAAACAAATGCCACGAAAGGAACACTACGTCGCCACCTCTAAGTTGGCCGTTCCGGAGAGTGTACGGAAGAAGAAACTGACGAAATTCGCCAAAAAATGTCTTGTCTGGCAAGCGATCTGCGGATGTGGCAAAATGAGTCAGCCCTTCATCACCTCTGGGACCGTCAACGGACAAATCTACAAGGACGAATGCCTCCAGAAACGACTTCTGCCCTTCTTGAGATCTCACGACGGCCCGACACTGTTTTGGACGGATTTGGCATCTTGCCACTATGACCGGCCCGTCTTAGACCGGTACAAAGATAATAATGTAGTTTTTGTACCAAAAGACGTCAACCCTCCAAACACTCCGGAACTTCGCCCAATTGAAAAATTTTGGGCAATTATGAAGGCAAACCTCGTTAAAACTCCAAAACTGATAGAAAATGAACTTGAACTAAAGAAAGTGTGGTTAACAGTAAGTAAGCAAGTCGGTCCTATCATTGCCCAAAATTTGATGAAAGGGGCCAAGGCAAAGGTTCGGGCATTTGGGTTGCGAGAAGAGGTTCAATAAACCAATGATGTCAAAACTTAACTATTTAGTAGTACTTTATTTCCAAAAAGTTTGAGAAGAATCGGGCTCAAGGAAAATTTTTGGTGACCTATTTTGTGTGTCCAAATTTCATCGAATACAGTATTTATGGCATTGCAGGTGAATGACAATAGCATCATATCTCGAACTTAACTCCTCCTACCCATCAACATCGTCGCTACCTTTTCGTTCAGTTCAGAATATCCACCTGCTCCAGCTGTTTGATGAAAACCGGCTTGCACTTGCTTACCAAATTAACAAACTGAACTTTTTTTTTTACTTATTTATTTTCCGTCGGTCTATATCCTCACATGGTGACAATCACCGACGCCAGGGAGACGACTCCACCGCCTGGACCCTACCTAACGACTCATGACTATGAACCGGTACCAACGGCTTTACTTCCCTTCCGAAGGAAGACGTGAACAAGATTTTTTAGCCTCCGAAAAACCACCGACGTCGACTGGGATTGAACCCAGACCCACTGGGGTGCCAAGCAGCAGTCACGCTTACTACTGCACCACCGACGCCGGCAACCTCAACTTTTATTAATATAGACTCTTTTACCGGGTTCAAACACTTTTAAACCTGCACTTCTTAATTTCACAATCGTATACATACCGCGCTACCCCAAATCATCAAGCCGGCCAAACAGTATGCATTATAACTAATTGCTAGTACATCACACTGACCACAACTTTCTTTGTTTCTTGTTTCACGCCACCAAACAATTGATCACCGAAACAATAGCTACCGCACACATACACTCGCGCCACCGAACAATAAATAACGGGAACAATGGATAACGCGCTATGCCCGAAAACAATTCCGACACCAAGTTGATACGATGCTTACGGTAAACTCTGTATGGTTTTTCCGTCTCGTACACAAACTTGTATTTAACTGCACCTCTATCAGAACAGACAACCGATAAACCAATAAACTCAAACTGATATTCTCAATTTTCACAAACTTCATTGATTATAAAATTTAAGGAAATGAACGAAAAAATCGACAGCGGAAGAAAAACACGTCCGCTTGCGCCAGAGGCTTACTTCGACCAGTCCACTTGGTTGCATTTCTATTCTTCACAAAGTTTGCCGAACATGCCGAACAAACTGATAGCTACATCCAGTAAAAACATGACCGGTTTCTTTGATACACCGCTTCTGTCGAGAAAGCGTTGCATCTAATGATCATCCTTGCTAATCCTCAGTTGGTGATATATTTCATGGATGTCACCCGCAATTACTACGTGTATACGGCGAAAGCGGCACAGTACAGATGGCAACGACGAAAAAAGATCCGGACCCTTTAACAGCTTGTCATTAAGAGACACTCCTTTAACTTTGGCAGCTTTGACCCAGATGATACGCACTTTGCATGGCTTGCTTGGGTTAGTTACCACTCTGAGTTGAAGGTACCATGCCCGATGTACGTTGCTTTCATTCAGCTGCTGAAGCGTTGCATTGTGTGCATAGCCTTCGCTCTGATATTCAGAAATTTCATGCCAAACATTGCATTAGGTTCTATGGAACATATGTGTCAAATCGAGAAAAACAGGATTGAAAATTTAATTTGTTTTTTAAATCGTAAATCTATGTCAATCATGTAATCTTTAATTTTTGCATGGTTTTCAAAGTAAGCCGTCGTCAAGATTACAAAGAAAAATTTGTTTTTGAAGTTTACTATGATTTTAGTTGTGTTATTGATACATTTGTTACTAAGGACCTATTGCATTTACATTTATAGATTGGACCTGTGAGATTAGTGTTCTGCCAAGTTAGAATGTATATTGGACTTTTTTGATTGATCAGGTGCATTTATTACTTGAAATATTTGTTCTTTAGTGTAATTGGCAAGCCTATATAGGGTTGATGTATTAACTGTACGACCTTATGCTAGTTTTAGACCCACACATATAACATCATAACTCATGGTTAACATATCGCGCAAATCATTCATTTTATACTTAATTTACCTATTTAAGTATCTTGGGGGATCTGCTATGCTCCCATTCATAGCAATGATAATTTGTAATTCACCCAGCAAATAGGTATAAAAACAAGCATAAAAAATGTGTAAAAATTTCGAAAAAAAGAGATGAAACAAGCTTACCGTGCAGCATTGTGCAATAACGGACCAACGCATCTGAGTTTGTTATTCTTATGTCTGTTACAAAGCCACAAAGCTTAAATTATAAAATAAGATGCATTAGTCCTTTGTTGATTCAGGTTTGTGCCGATTTGTGAGATTTCCGATTGAATAAATATGTAGCCGATGTTGGAGTTTTCAAATATGATGCCCTACTGTTTGCTAATTGCAAGAATTAGAGAGTTCGAGAGTATGAAAAAAAACTTATACAGAACTACTGCGAACATTATTTCACTAGTGCATACCGCAATCACAATAGTGCTATGTACATTTTAACTTGGCAAAAGACCAATCTAACAGGACCAATCTAAAAATGCAAACGCAATAGCTCCTATGTAACAAATGTATCAATGTTGATCATTATCTGCGTCTGGCCCATACTTCACAGGTACTCCAATGCTTTCCATCGCAAACTAATCTTTCACAAGATCGTGAACTTTATCACCTTTCTCGCTCTTGCAGATGTGTAAAAATGGCGACAATGAATGTCCCCGTTGCTACCAAAGATACTCCAGCCCAATCACGCATCCATCGTGTATTTTGAAAGCCATCGATTGTTTTATGCAGTCTACCCATATCAGAAAAAGCTTCTTGGTAACTACCCAAGAAGCACAATTTGTTTCAATAGAGCATTAAAATCTCTCTTGAAGCAAATAAGGGATAGTTTCATTTGGCTATGTATCTCCATATCATACCCAGCACACTTGTTGCAAGCCAGTAAAAGTTACTTCAATGTGACTCAATGAGTTAAAAATCAAGTTGCTGCAACTAATTATGACAGTTCGGTGTTGCTTGGGACACAATAGCAACGGAAAACCCGATAGAGTAGAGCCTATTTGCAACTTGACTTTGAATCCTAGAGGGTTAGAGCTGTTTAGTGGAATACCTACAACTAGAAATTAGAAGAAAAATTAGTATTTTCCATTTAATTCCAACTACCTTTGCTTATCTTGCCAGATACGCGTATTTCGTCTACAATGTGCCGACTTCTTCAGTGTCTCGTACTAATAACTCGACATAAAAAAAACATTCGCCACCTGCCGTATATATAATTGCGAGCAATACCATATGTCAAGTACGTCACGGAGAAAACAGGTAATTGTTATTTATTTTGCCCTCTCATCAAAATAAAATTTAATTTATAAATAGAGAACGATATACAAGCCTAGCCAGCATAACTTTCAGCAAAACTTTCTAATACAAGATAAGCAATAACATTGTCTCGACAAAAGGTACCAAATTTTCATCACCAAATTGTAACAGAAAAAAAGAGGGACCATCAGGGCACCCAAGTGACACGATTTGGATAGATAGCATGAGACTGTCTCCTTCCTATTGTTAACATTTCGCGGAACAAGGGTGGACTCTTCGAACCCATCTAATGGGTTTATTCTGTCAATCGAGGGCTCGATTCTGTGATTGTGAACTTGGTACTGAAAGGAGATTCTCTTCCTTATATTCGCAGGTTTCACGTAACTGTCTCTGCGTACGGGCCCGGCGAAACGTTTTTGGCCCTTCATACAGGAGCTTGATGATCACAAACAACAAAAGAATCTGGATCTAATCGATTTTCAGATTTTTCTATGCTATGGAAAGTGACCTTGCTACAATGGATGCATTGAATAATAATCATCATCATCATCATCAGTACTACAACATGTTCCAATAGAGCATCAAAATCTCCCTTGAAAATAAGGGTTAATTTTTGTTCGTAATATATTTCAACATCATACTCAACAGAAACGCAACAGGAGCAAGAAGGCGACATTTGTTTGCAACAAGTGGATTGCTGGAGGTAGTTGGGTTCGATTTCCGGTCTTGTCTCTGAATCTTTCGTCAAGGAAAATTTCTGGTTTCTTAACAAATACGCGTATTTTGTCTACAATGTCCAGACTTCTTCAGTGTCGTATGCTAGAAATAGTACAAATCGAATATAAATACACGACACTGAAAAATTCTGCACATTGTAGACGAAATACGCGTATCTTCAAGATAAACAATAAAGGTAGTTGGAATTTGATGGAAACTACTAATCTTTCTTCTCATTTTAAAGTTACAGTTATTCCACTAAAGAGCTCACATTCACCAGCATTCAAGTTGGTTCCGTTAAAATTTCACGTTACTTTGCAATGTTCACAACACGTTGCATAATAGTGATAAAACAAGTAAAGTTATTGGCAAAATAAAGTGCCCACCTTTCATGATTTCAACAAACACTTCCTAAAAAGTTTAACTTCTCAAATGATTTAATTATACTTTATTGAAAACAATCACTAGAAATTTATAACAAGCAAACTTCGATTTCTAATCTAATCTAATATAATTATATCTACTATCATACTAACGCAGCCAACTTTTGAAAGCATCATGGAAAATGACGTCTTCTTAAAAGCAACTGTGCAGCATGTTCTGCAGAGAGGACTCCAAGAAATAAAGCGATTCCAGAAAGAGTGTCTGAAATCACTCTACAACTTTGAATCAAAACAGAAAAAAGCGTGGATCTCTCGCACCAAACGCTTCCATATAGAGTTAAATAAGGTAATCATTTGTATATTATCGTTGGGAGCATAGATGCTAGAAAGATTCGTTTATGCTCCTTTTGCTTGTTGGCGGACTTCTGGTATTTAAAACTAGAGTCTGGAAATATTTTGCCAAGGTTCAGTACGTTTTCGTTCGTTTTCAGGGATAACAGCATTTCACCAAAATCTTGATTTGGGGTATTCTGAAAAAGTTGGTTAAATTTATCGAAATTTTACAGAACTAACATGTAAACATTTTAATTTACTGCCACGGTCACTATTTGCTACTAGATGCTGATTATATATCAGCAATCTGCTTTTTTTTGCTGACCTAATCGTTATTGCTACCGAGTTAGGAAAGGGGAGCTTTAATTGGAAGGCAGTTAAAGACAAATGGGCAAAACAATAAAAGCTGATGTTTAAATCATCCATGAAGTAAAATCAATAAAACAATATTATCAAATATAATGATATTCCAAGTTATGATGAAGTAATGAAAACGATTAACTTGTAAAATCAAACAATAGCCAAATTACACACAGCGCTGCATGAATCAAGTTAGCCCAGAATTGGTAAGAATCCCATTTGAAAGCTACAAATGAAAAATACACTCAGTAATAAGTGCAAATCCTACCACAGATCCCGTTATTTTTTAAAGTCTACTACAGGTGTAATTTTCTACTTTATATAATGGACCTAGCTGGAATGCTAGATGGTATAAATTGAAGGGATATTTCGTGT
Organism: Aedes japonicus; assembly: GCA_034211315.2. Taxonomy (NCBI): domain Eukaryota; kingdom Metazoa; phylum Arthropoda; class Insecta; order Diptera; family Culicidae; genus Aedes; species Aedes japonicus. Next base: position 10,994 of record JASCZW010008369.1, on the reverse strand, counting down.
TAGTTTAAGCCAGATACCGCTGAAATCAGGTTTGTTGTATGAAAATGTGAAGGTCATGATTTAATGGAAACAATACGATGTTGTAAAAAAATACTAATTAATGTTCTTATAATATTAAACGCCGCTATTAGCCTCTTAAGCTGCGATGTAATATGATAAAAACTCTAAAATGAAAAAAATTCCAATGGGATATAACGAAATAAAGCTATTACCTGGCAGCCTAGCAAAATAGCAAAAATAATGAAGCAAATAATGCGAAATAAATTTTAAATGAGTGTGTAATAAAAGAAGAAAAAGAACAGAAAATTATTCGAAAACTTTCCTAATGGGCCCATAACTGGTTATTTATGTATGTAGATTAAAAAATGTAGGATCATAACAAATTTGAGTTTAAGAATTAATAATTTTGGATGCAGATTTTTTTCAGAATCCGCTCTAAAAAATACGTTAAAGAAGATAGAAAGATCTTTACATTACGTTAGGTGTTATGTGGGATAAAACTTACAACAATGCAAATGCGAAGCTGAAACTAACATAATATGTTGTTTCGTGGAAGAGGAAGATTTAAGCATGCTACCTTACCGGGGTCGCGCTGCCTACATCGCCTAGGTGCGGCTGCCACCTAATGTAGAGTTCAAGCAATACAGCTTGGTAAAAGTTTGTGTGCCTGTTTCGAAATACTACCTCCCCAAGCAACACAAAACTGTAACAATTGGTTGTAGCAACTTGATTGTGACTCAAAAGAGTCACACTGAAGTAACTTTGCCTGATTTGCGACAAGTGTGCTACTAGGGTCACAATGCCCTCCGCTCAATTTCAAACTCTTTCTATTAAATTTTCACCGCCTGCCGTGAGCTAACGGAACAATCAATACTTTCTCTTAACAACTGTGTTCTAGCAAAAATTGCTGTCTGCTCCTAGAGCCTCATGGTGATGAGAAATTATTTCCTTCTCAAAACAACATCATCACAGATCGTTACCCCGCGTATGGTAAAATACAAGGAAAGACTTTATCAGAATACAGCGTTGCTTACTCAGCCGATGGATGCCAGGACAGACGCTGTTGAGCAGCACATCTTGAGTAGACAGACGCTCGGTCACGCACCTCCTCAATTTAGCTGAATCAGAAGGACAATGCTGCCCAGGCTGCACTACCAAATAAGTACTTTAGCTGGCGGACTCGTGGAAGCATGAGGTAGGAACTTGTGAGGACCATAGTTATTTTGCGGGGACGCACCCCTAGCAAAGGAAAATAACAAGCTGATATCATATAAGTAACAAGTTCTGTTATCCCAGTTATCGTTTTGATTTCCTCTGTTATCGCATAACAAATTTAGTTATCACCATTGGCAAATTTTGTTATCATGTGTAATCATTTTAAACACACTATTTTTTATGAACGTTATAAGCTGAATTGTAAAACTACAAATATTTCAAGCATATTTGAACAAGAAATTTAGTTTTTAATCAAAATATTTTTTTTCAGTTATTGGCATGAGAATTTGATTTCAAATTGATAACATAATTTGATACGATTTCAATAATTTTGCTTACAATACAGGATTTGTTATGTTTGGTCGCAGTGATAACAAAATAAGTAATTATTATAACATTCAACGAGTATTTTTTTGTTATTGATTCAGCCGGATTGATAACATATTCAGTGATCAAAAATTGATAACCTGGAATTAGAACTTGTTATCAATTTGGTATAATCCTTTGCTCGGGACGCTCCATCACAGTTTTCTACTCGCCATTTTGCAGCCCACTTGCACGAAACTCACGGTAAGGATAGAGAAACTCCTTCCAACGTAAGTTAGAAAAGAGCGAGATAAGGCACTGTAACCTTGGCAAATTATTGCCAGACTTTTGATTCCAATGCCAAAAGTCCTCCCACAGACAAAAGGAGCATTACCTAATCTTTCTAGCATCTATGCTCCCAACGATAACATACAAATTTTCACATTATTTGACGGCAAACATACTTTTGCATATAAAAACTAATAAATGATACATTAAAAACTTAAAATCGTTCCACAAAAACGCATTCATGACCCATAAAACTCTGGTCAATATCCGTAATAAAATGGATATGATCCACAAAATTTATAAATGTTATCCATAATTTATTCTAAATTTAGCAATAAAATGTCAAAAAAGTACCGTTATATATCTAGGGTATGATCTATAAAATTGTATGGATTACCCATAAACATATAGCGAATGTTCCATAAAAGGTTTAATATCATTCCTTATAGTTGTAAAATTGATCCACAGAATGTAACATTTGTGCACTAAAATACGTGCACATGATTCATAAATTATTAAAAATGTTCCATAAATAAATTGTCTATGATCCATAAAACAATGAATAATAATCTATAAACTCATATAAATGATCCGTAGCAAATTATTCTTATAGAAAATTTTCTTAACTACAATTTTTTCAAACATTAGTTTTCAGAAGAAAAAAAATCAAACAGCTCCTCAGTTAGACACACTATATTGTACAATGTGACATAGTAGCCACGATTTGTTATGATGTACTCCAAGTGCTAGAAATATCAATGTTGCCTGCTGAGCAGTTGAGGATTGAAGAACTAAGGAAGTAGAAAGCGGTCGAAGTTTCCGATATCGTATTCAAGTTAACGACTGATTCAAGCATTTGCCCGGTATAATGCAAACGGAGGATGTTTTTGTAGTTAGGTCCGACGAGCGATAGCGAGTTGGACGGCAAGCGTTTGCCCGGCATAATTTTATAAAAAAAATCTTAAATAACAGTTTGATCAAGCCTGAAATTTGACATGTAGAGTAACTGTCCCCATATTAATCTCATTGTTCCTTTATTCATCCTACGATGAATCAAACAATTGGGCAGTTGAAGGATCGGTTTCGTTTTCTAATAATGTTTGCTTACTTTTAATAACAACAACAAACATTACTAACTAATCCTGTCACCTGTTCATTGTTTAATTTCAAGTAGGATGAATTGCAAAAGTGATGAGATTAATATAGGAAAATCTTCCCTAGTTCGTTACATGCAAACTTTAACAAATTTATTGGGAAACATGTGTCGCAGTTGCGGTCGTAAAAGAACGTGAAATCGTGAAAGTAAATCAGCTCTCTGAAAAATTTAAAATCTTCTAAAAAGCAATCCTTCTTTAATAGCAATATTTGAGCCGCACAGCTAAAGAAACGGACATGTTAATAGATCTGAGTAGTAGCGCAGTCAAGGATCGATTTCCCCGTAGCCAAAATTTAAAAAAATATAAACTCAACATTGTAATAATTCTGGCACAATTTATGGATCCTACATATTCTTTTAAATGCCCAAAGTTCATTTCCTATGGGCCATATTTAGAAGCTTGTGGTTAAGTTTTCAAAACTATCATGGATCATTGACGATTGGATCAATAATTTATTGATCATGTGTATATATTTAAGTTCACAAACGTTACATTCTAAGGATCAATTTTACAACTTTAAGGAATGATATTGAACCTTTTATGGAACATTTGGTATATGTTTATGGGTAATCCGTACAGTTCTATTGATCATACCCTAGATATATAACGGTACTTTTTTGACATTTTATTGCTAAATTTTATATAAATTACGGATCACATTGATAAATTTTATGGCTCATATCCATTTTATTATGGATATTGACCAGAGTTTTATGGGTCATGAATACGTTTTTTATGGAATGAATTTCAATTTTTAATGGATCATTTCATCAGTTTATTTGACTCCATATGGAACCGTTTGGTACGGGAGATCCACGCCTTCTTCCTTCCTTGATTCGAAGTAATAGAGTGATTTCAGACACTCTTGACGTCTGAATTCATTCTACTAGTTTAAAAAATTATGCATTCAAGTAATCGTCATGCAGGAGGCTTTCAAGAATTGGCCGCGTTGGTGTGAGATTAGATTAGATTTGATTTCATAAACGTCAGTTTGAAAAATCATTAATTATAAGCATACGTTGATTCCACACTGAAAAAAGTCATCTTGAACGGTTGGTTGAGGGCTAAAAATTACGTTTGGAGAAGCTGAATGAATCTGTCCGAATTAAGTTTCAAAAACATCAACAATCAATATTATTCCAGCCGATAACACCTGACCATCACAAACACTTGCGTTAATACGTGGGAAGTAACCCGCTCACAGTCTAGTCTCAAACTCCTTACAACTCCTACCTGATTGCCATCCCACACATTCCATCAAAGCCCAGACAAACACATAAATAATCCATAAACGGCATAAACGTGATAGATTGTATAAATTTCGACAATATATTTTCTTTTAAGAGCTTTGCCGTGTTTATTTTAAATTTTCGCCACCATAACATGTGCACAAAGTTCGTACTTTGCTTGACATAAAATAAAGAGCGGAGAACGATCCGGGTTTCCTCCTTCTAAAATAGAACCATTCACACTGGCACTGGTGTGGTGTGAAAGGAATGCAACCATTGTTCCAGAAAACCGTAGAAAAAGGAATCAGGCCAATATTGGAATTGGTTTTCTTTTCTTTCGGCGAGTGTCTCTCGCTCTTCCCGCTTGCCGATGCTTGCCAACTTCCATCAACGAAATGAAACAGCGGAAACTCTTATATACACATTCTTGCAGTTTGACGACAGTTCCGTTTGCAGCGAGTGCCAAATACAGATCGAAAGGAAAAATGTGAAAGGAAAACATCCGCAAACCCGCAAACTGATTTTCCACGGACTCGACAAGAGGTGGAAAACTGTCAAATAACCGGAAGCAAAATGCTGGTGCGGTGAGCTCAGAATGTTCCAATCACTCGCCGGTGCTAAAAGTCCGGGATTGTCCCCGACGACGAAACAGGCCATGTGCCTGCGGAAGCTTCATATTCAACCCTATTTTCTGTCGAAGAACAGCAAAATCCGTTAGTTATATTTACTTTTCGGTGGCCTGGTTTTTCGAGGGATTGTGCCATTCGGAAACTGGAGCATCGCCACTTGCGGTTCTTCGATGTTATAAAATTATCATTATGACAAAAGTTGGATGGGCCGGTTGGAGTATTTGTTCTTTGGCTTAGGAGTTTTGCTGCCTAGGCTCGATATTGTGTGGATTTATCGTTCTGTTTTCATGCGGACTCAATAAAGGACTGTAGGCAAGGGGGAAGAGGGAAGAAGATATTGGTTTGTATCGTATTGTATTGAGTTTTACAAGAATTAGCATTTCCCGCCGCCGATGCTAGTGGTTAGACGGAAGGCTCGAAAGGGTGTGGGTTTCAAAGTCGTTGAGATTTTTGGAGATGAAAAATAAATGAGGTGTGAGCATGAAAAGTTTGGTCAAACAAGAATGCATGTTAATTGATAAAATGTTTTATCAAAAATTAAGAATACTAACTATTGATGAAGAGGTTTCCAGTGGGTTTAATGATATATTTTTCGGACACTTTTCTTGTAGTGTAGATTTTGATTTTTATCACGGATCACTGAAACATTTCAGTTATATGGCAGCTGAAACCTCTTTATTTCCTGTTACAACATGTTAACATTCTTGTTACATTCTGTAAATGGCGTCATATTAAGTGGAAGTGCGCCAACACATTTTGAACAAACAGCAGCAAAATCCAAATTTATCGGTACGCGATCTTGCCATGAGAGTAAAGCTACTGAAAAGTACCGTGTTTTTTGTTTGCGAATCATTTGACCAGTGCTTGACTGTGGATCGGAAGGTTGGAAGTAGAAAAAAACTCGAAAATTATGCTCTCGACAAGGGAATCAGAAGATGGTAGCCATTATTGACAAAAATCCCAATCTTTTGTGTGAAATGTGTCTCGCAAAGTTGGGAAGTCAAAATTGGACAAAAAGTGAAGCAGAGTCAAGGACTGAATGCGTAAAATGTGAAAAAGTTGCCCAGCCGTGATGACAAGCAAAGTCTTACCGCGATAAGTGTTGCTTAGGAGCTCTACACCAATTTTTTCCGACAAAACATACGTTATTGAGGCTTACGGGTCTGGTTTTTTTATTCCGCAATAAAAAAAAACGCCTTTGCCAAGCATTTTGAGACAAGGTGTCCAGAGAAGGTGTCAAATTTCCCGAAGAAGAATTTGATTTGCGAGGCCATATGTAGTTGTGGTCGAAAATCTAAAAGTTTGATCCCTACCGGCACTATCAATAAGAATATGTGCGAAAAAGAATGTCTTGTAAGAGCGGTTGCTACTGTTTAGCAGACCACGCCACTCAGCTCGAATTGGTTGCGCCTGATTTGTCACTTTGTCACTACATGAAATCTGTTCTGGAATGGTATAAAGTTGGCAAGAGGTCAAACACGAAGCACAACGATCAATCCACCAAGTCCGTCCAGAAATTCGCCCAATAGAGATGTATTGGAGCTTTAGTTAAGCGGAAACTCTTGAAACTAAGAAGAAAGAAATGGTACCGATGATGTATCGAGAGAGATCGAGAATCGTCACGGCGGGCTTATATGAGGATACCGTATGAAACCTGATGGTGGGCGCATCACAGGTATTTCGGGAATTTTACAAATGGAAGAATCTACATCTTAATCAACTGTTTGTAATGTAGATATAACACAATTACTGTGGGGTATGTCGGAAGGCTCCATTTTTTATTTATTTTTTTTTCCACACGGTCAGGACCAAAACACACCAGCTTTTATTCGAAAAATATTCATCTTCATTGTTTCACATCCACCACCTCCATGCCCCCAGCTGCATTGACGTTTCCAACATATGCTTCCACTGTTCGAATGATTTGCGGTCTACGATCTCCTCTTCTCCGTCAACAGGTTTGCACTCCGGTACTTGCACAGAAAGCAAAATGACAAGTTGCTCATAGACGACATCAGTACAGAGTTGGCGATCAATTCGCTGAAGTGTCCTCTCGCATGGCCGGAGTTCTGCATTCCGAATAAAACTTCCGTCATCAGTCGATTTTTCTTCAGGTTTTTTTAATCAGTTCCATAGCCTTTCTTCAATTTCGACTAACAAAGATGTGTTCCGTTTTCTTTCTTCCTCTGACCTTTTGCCAACAGTATGGCATGTTTGGCCGTAAGTCTTGTTCCTGCTCCTATTGAATGAAACAGAAAACGAAAATCTTCATTACTAGGAGTTTCGTAAGTAAATACTATTCAATGTACTTTTAAACTGCATCAATAGTAGAAATTGAGCCGAATGACTAAAAACGAGCATGCCAGTCTAGACAGCTAACATATAACTAAATATCTATTATGTTTAGTTTATCAGGCTAAATAGTACTAAGTCACATGTTGAGGACTAGATCGAAAAAATAGAACTGGTATCATCGCATTATCGAAATTGTAAATGATGTACACACTTTGAAATACTAATTCTTGATCATATTAATTTAACAATTTTTTTTTTTTTTTGATGGATTTTATCTGATACCCTCGGGTCAAGTGTCTTCCTTAAGACACACCAAACCGCTCGGAGGTAAGATGTTGTTCATTTTATGTCACTCACCTGGATCAAGTGATTTTATCTGACACACCCGGGTCAAATGTCTCTCTATGGCACATCAATCCGCTCGGAGATTGGATTACTTCAATTTTATCTGACTCACCCGGGTCAAGTGTCTCTATGAGGCACACCAACCCACTCAGAGATTGGATTTCTTCAATTTTATCTGACCCACCCCGGTTGAGTGTCTCTCTAAGGCACAACAACCCTCTCGGAGGATTGATGTTTCTTTTTTTAATTTTATCTGACCCACCTGGGCCGAGTGTCTTCATTAAGGAACCAACAAAATGGCTTCCATCGCCATACTATAACACAATTCAGTACACGTCAAATCAAGTACAAAAACAAAGACCCCTCTTCCACAACCAATAGGTTTGAGTAAAATAACTTGGCCGAATCCACCTGATCAACGCGTCCGATCGGATTTCAGGATTATACTTACTTGATAGCGGGAGCGTTCCTCGTATCTTTCACTGCGCCATTGTCGGAAGGCTCCATTTTTTATTTTATTTTTTTTTATCCACACGGTCAGGACCATCCGTACTATTCAACGTCTGTCTCAAATCTGATCTCTCTCGTTTCAGTGCAAACTGAACTCGATTCTTTTTTTTTTTAATTTTATTTGTATTATCGCACGTTTCACTCCCTTTCTCTCTCCCTCTATCTCTCTCTCTCTCTCTTTCTCTTTATCTGTCCTCGTAGAAGGCAAGCTATCAAGAGAGTATCTTTCACGTGAGAGCTCTCCCAGCCAAAAAGATTCCGAATCACGGTACTATGTAGGTATACTATTCTGTTATATTTATTAGCCATTTTTACTTTTAAACATGCTTATTATTATTAATTTTTTTATTCTTGCTAATATTATTTTTATCCTACTTATAATTCCTACAGGGTAAAGAATCGATTTTGTTGAATTATGTGTAGACAATTTTTGCTGCTGTTATTTTGTTGTCTGTCTGTCTGTCTGTCTGTCTGTCTGTCTGTCTGTCTGTCTGTCTGTCTGTCTGTCTGTCTGTCTGTCTGTCTGTCTGTCTGTCTGTCTGTCTGTCTGTCTGTCTGTCTGTCTGTCTGTCTGTCTGTCTGTCTGTCTGTCTGTCTGTCTGTCTGTCTGTCTGTCTGTCTGTGTTCTCGTGAAAATTTGTATGCAAGAGTTTTTGGGGCCGGGGAAGGTTCTCGCGCCCGTCTGTCTGTCTGTCTGTCTGTCTGTCTGTCTGTCTGTCTGTCTGTCTGTCTGTCTGTCTGTCTGTCTGTCGCTGTCTGTCTGTCTGTCTGTCTGTCTGTCTGTCTGTCTGTCTCTGTCTGTCTGTCTGTCTGTCTGTCTGTCTGTCTGTCTGTCTGTCTGTCTGTCGTCTGTCTGTCTGTCTGTCTGTCTGTCTGTCTGTCTGTCTGTCTGTCTGTCTGTCTGTCTGTCTGTCTGTCTGCCTGTCTGTCTGTCTGTCTGTCTGTCTGTCTGTCTGTCTGTCTGTCTGTCTGTCTGTCTGTCTGTGTTCTCGTGAAAATTTGTATGCAAGAGTTTTTGGGGCCGGGGAAGGTTCTCGCGTCTGTCTGTCTGTCTGTCTGTCTGTGTTCTCGTGAAAATTTGTATGCAAGAGTTTTTGGGGCCGGGGAAGGTTCTCGCGTCTAGGGAGGGGGGCTCCCAAACAAATGATCTCAGACGTTGCGAAATCAGAGTGCACACAATATATCGCTAGAATAACTATCACAAAGCCATCAGTTGTACATGAGCGCCTTCCAAACGTCATCTTTTGCCTGTTGAGGAGGCGGATTTGTCCGTGCCTCGACCTACCCCGCAGTTGGATGTAAGGCAAATGATGACGTCCTTGGTTCGAGTACCACTGTACAAATGCCCTTTCGCTCAATTTTCAAACACCTGTTCTATACCCTAGCAAAGGAAAATAACAAGCTGATATCAAATAAGTAACAAGTTCTGTTATCTCAGTTATCGTTTTGATTTCCGCTGTTATCGAATAACAAATTTAGTTATCACCATTGGAAAATTTTGTTATCATATGTTATCATTTAAAACACACTATTTTTTTTATGAAAGTTATAAGTTGAATTGTAAAACTGTAAATATTTCCAGCATATTTGAACAAGAAATTTTGATTTTATTCAACATATTTTTTTCAGTTATTAGCATAAGAATTTGATTTCAAATTGATAACATAATTTGATAGTATTTCAATAAAATTGTTTAAAATACAGGATTTGTTATCAAGTTGTTTTTTTTTTTACTAGTTCATTTATTTGGGAGGCTCAATTGCGTTAGCTTTACGGAGCCGATATTTCATTGTTTTTGTATAATATGATGACTTAATACTAGTATTAGTAGGACTTGGGCCGTTTACTCGCGGTTTACCCGAGGTTAAAATAGGTGACATTTTTGGAGGATGGGTTGGACAGAGGAACATGGAAATAGGGTTCTGCAGTCTCATCAGATAGTTGTCGCTAGCACTATAACTTGGTAGCGGAATGGTCAGGGCTCCATTTTGTGTTCGGCCGGTTGTGGTTACCATTGGGCGACGATGAGACTCTCAAGATGTCGGAACAAAACAAACACAAACTAATGAATAAAGAAAAACAAAAACACAAGCAGATTAAACTCTTATACTAGACATTTGAAGAAACACATAAATCGATTGCATATAGCACAGATCGCGCGATCCTAACACATCTCTTATAGGAACATAAGGTTGTCTTCCTTGGGCCTCTAGGGTATTCAAAAGTCGTGTTCTGGCGGCGTAATTATCAGTGCATTGCCAGACTGCGTGATCGATGTCATCATAACCGTTTCCACACCGGCAAAGATTGCTGTCCACGAGATTAATTCGGAAGAGATGTGCATCCAACTGGTAGTGGTTGGACATAAGTCTACTCATCACACGGATGAAGTCACGGCTAACGTGCAGGTCCTTAAACCACGCCCTCGATGAAACAATAGGAATGATGGAATGTGACAGCCGTCCTAGATTTCCGGTGTCCCAAATATCAAGTTGTTCGCAGTGATAACAAAATAAGTTATTATGATGATATTTAACGAGTATTTTTTTGTTATTCATTCTGTTATTTTGGCTGTTTATTCAGCCTAAATGATAACATATTCAGTGATCAAAAAATGATAACCTGGTATTAGAACTTGTTATCAATTTGGTATAATCCTTTGCTCGGGTTTCCAACCTGCCGTTCACTGACGGAACTTTCAATGCTTTCTCTTCATTCTTTAATTCTAGCAAAAACATTACTTTCCACTCGTGGTGCCTCATGATGATGAGCAAACATCTCCTTCTACATCATAATCGTTACTCCACGCACGGAGAATACGAGAACATAACAATTAAAGTATGATTTAACATTGCCAAATTTTGGCTATTTGAAGGTAGTGTAAAGGGTTTTTCGATCAAAATTCGGTCGACTTAAACTTGACGCATTTTCTTTCATCGTGCATTAAATTTTTTTGCACATCCCTTATTTTGAAGATGTGTGCGTGTAGTATCATCCACGAAACTTTGAACTATTTGCCG